>JAFEMH010005295.1:0-169392 GCA_022495995.1 Adenophora triphylla var. japonica
CTCTTTATAAGTTCATGATTTTGCTTGATTTTTTTTTTTTTTTTTTAAATAGGCAATGTTGGAAAAACATAAAAAAGTATAATAATGGTAATGCCTTTAAAAACCAAAAAAAAAAACGGAACCGATTTACAACCGAAATCGAAAACCGAAACACCGAACCGAATGAAAACCGAACTCAAACGGTTTTGATATTCAATAAACCGAAAGTATTCGGTACGGTATCGGTTTTATCTCAAAACCGAACCGAACCGTATCGCGCACACCCCTAATGTAAGGACCTTCCCAGTTGGGAGATAACTTGTTCTGCTCTGCTTTCCTTCCTGTTACCTCGATCTTCCTTAGCACGTAGTCCCCCACTTGGAATGACCTTCTCTTAACTTTTTTTTTCGTGATAGCCCTTGGTTTTCTACTTGTAGTTGACCATTCGTAGTTGAGCTGTAGCCCACTTCTCTTCAAGTAAATCCAAGTCGATCAATCTGCTGACATCGTTCTATTCGTGATCAAAGAAGACTACCCTTGCTGTAGGAACATGTAGCTCAACAGGTGACATGGCCTCTGATCCATATGTAAGGGCGAATGGGGTTTCACCCGTAGGCCCCCGGGTGGTTGTGCGGACTGCCCAAAAAGCAATGAGAAGTTCGTCCAACCATCTGACAGCTCGACCAACCAAGCTCGTCTTAAGTGCTGATAGGACCAGTTTATTCGCTGCTTCTGCTTGCCCGTTACCCTGTGGATATGCGACTGACGACTTCCAATGTTTGACGCCCAATCTGTTCATCTCCATTTCAAAGCCTGTAGAGAATTGTAGCCCGTTATCCGACACAATAGCTCGAGGAATCCCGAATAGACACCAAATATAATCATGAATAAAGTTGATGGCGTTCTCCTCCATAATCATAGCTAAGGGCTTGGCTTCAATCCACTTGGTGAAATAATCAATGGCGACGATCACATACTTACAATTTCTCCGGGCGGGTGGGAAGGGGCCAATCAAATCGACTCCCCGCATACTGAAAGGCCAAGCTACGACCACTGGAGTTTGCTCGGTTGTAGGCATCTTAGGTAGGTCGGCAAATCTCTAGCACTTGTCACACTGTTGTACGAAATCATGAGCATCTGCTCTCAAGTGAGGCCAATAATATCCCAAATTGATCAGTTTGTCAGCCAAAGTTTTGGCCCCCGGGTGTCCACCACAAACTCCACAATGTACTTCGTGCAAAAGCTGAGTAACCTCCATGGGGTGAATGCACCTCAATAATGGATTTGTAAAAGACCTTCTGAATAATGCATCTCCGTGTAAGACATACCTTGGAGCTTTCTTCTTGATAGCTCGGGCTGCTTGCTAGTCAGCAAGTAACTCGCCACTTTCAATGTAATCTTTTATCTCTTCGATCCAGCATTTAGTGTAAACCCATTCCCTAGTGGTGTCTTCCAAGCATAAAATATGAACCCTCTCGTATGTTGGATGCTTCAGGTAGGAGATCAGCTCTTCGTGCTGCTCGTCCGATGTGGCTAACTTTGAGAGTAGGTAGTCCAGCTCGTTATCATCTCGACCTACCCTTTGTATCTCCCAGAATTCCAAGTCCTTGACAAGCTCCTTCACTAGGTCGCAGTATTTGACTAGGGTAGGGTTTAGCACTTCATACTCCCCTCTGACTTGATTTACGATCAACTGAGAATCACAATAGGCCATGATTTTAGTCGCCCCAAAACACTTGGGATACTCAATAGCTGCGACCAATGCTTCACTAACATTCTCTGGCTCGACTAGAACAATTCCAGCCCCACTAACATTCTTGGTTGCCGACCCATCAGAATGAATTTCGGCAAAGAATCCTCGGGCAAACTTACTGAGGGCTGAGTTGCAGGCTCCTTTCCCTTCACACTCTCCTTCTGAGCTCTCACCTCGCTATCTTCCTTGGTGAACGTAAGCACGACCAAGAAGTCTGCCAAAGGTTGAGCTTTCAACGCCTTTCGAGGCCTATACTCAATATCGAACTCGGTTAGCTCTATTGACCAGTTGAGTAGTCGGCCTGAACTTTATGGCTTATGCAAGATCTTCCTTAGGGGAACGTTTGTTAGCACGACAATAGGGTGAGCCAAGAAATATGCTCGTAGCTTCCTGGATGCAACGACCAAGGCGTAGGCCACCTTTTCTGCATTATAATACCTGCCTTCCACATCGGACAGAGCCTTGCTCACATAATATACAGGCTTCTGAAGCCCCCTTCTTCTCGAACTAACACGGCGGCCACAGCTTAATCGCTGACTGATAGATACACGAACAAAGATTCTCCCATAACCGGACTGCTCAATAATGGAGGAGAGGCAAGATACTCCTTAAGCTTCTGGAACGACGATGAACATTCGACCGTCCATTCAAAAAATTTCCTCCCCCTCAAAGATTTGAAGAAGGGGAGAGTCCTCTCTGCTAACTTGGCAATAAAGCGACATAGGGCTGCCACCTTACTATTTAGTCGCTGCATCTCCTTAATACATGTAGGCTCCTTCATGTCAACCTGAGCCTTGATTTTTTCAGGGTTGGCTTCAATACCCCGTTAAGAGACCATGAAACCTTAAACTTCCTCGCCGCTACCCCAAATACGCACTTGCTAGGATTGAGCTTCATGTCATTTTCCCGCAAATTGGCGAACGTTTCCCTTAGGTCAACCACGTGACGTCCGACCTTTGTTTTGATGATCATATCGTCGATGTAGGCCTCCATGTTTCGGCCAATTTGGGATGCAAAGACCTTGTTAACCATCCTCTGGTAGATAGCACCTGCATTCTTCAGACCGAACGACATCATGTTGTAGCAATATATACCCCCAACAGCTTGGAAGGCCGTCTTCACCACGTCATCCTTATGTATCTTTATCTGATGGTATCCTGAATAAGCGTCAGGGAAACTCAGAGTAGTGTACCCAGCTATAGAATCCACAAGTTTGTCGATCCATGGCAGTGTGTAGCTATCCTTTGAGCAGGACAGATTGAGGTTGGTGAAGTCGACACACATACGCCATTTGCCATTTGCTTTCTTCACCATCACCACGTTTGCTAGCCAGGTGGTATGGGAGGCCTCCTTGATGATACATACACTCAAAAGTTTGTTTACCTCCAGCTTTATTGCCTTTTCTTTGTCACGAGCAAAACTTTGTAGCCTCTGCTCCTTTGGTTTGACAGTCGGATTAACTTCCAGCCTATGAACATCGACCTCCTCCTTGATCCCCTTCATGTCTTCTACTCGCCAAGCAAAGACATCCGTGCTTTCTCTCAGCAGCTCGACTATTTCTGCTCTTTCCTCAGCTGACAACTATCTTCCAATTTGAATATTTTAATCAGGGTAGGAGGGATTAGTTACCACTTCTTCTAGCTCGTCCACCGGTTCTAGCTCCGGCCCATCTCTGAACTGCAGGGTCTCGATGATAACTTCACGAACCCTTTGTCTTTCCTCGGCCCCCAAGTGTGGAGCCTCTTCAACGATCATATCATCCAACTTAGTTGCGGTCTCCCCAGTGGTGGCCCCCGAGTTTTGGTCGATATGTAAGCTTAGCTCGCCTATGATGACTTGGTCGACCATAACTGTATCTGTTTCGACCGAAGTGTTTAGAGAGGGACGTGCTGGCTCGACCATGACATAGTCATGGGAGGGATAGGTCGCCTCATCAACACAGGTGATTGTAGATAATCTTGATGTTATGGTGAAATATCTAGAAAGTTTCCAGCTTGCCTTAGGGGTTTCAATTTCTAGATCTCTCTTCTTCCTTGTTCGAAGGACGTGATCAAGATAAGCTTGGGCTGTACTCAGAACGCAGCCTACTCCATCTATTGTAGGAAACTTTACCCGTTGATGGGGAATAGAGGCCACCATTCCTAGTGCGACCTGACCAGGAATACCCAAGATAGCAGCATAATCACTTATCACATCTATAACTATAAAAGTTACCTTTGCCACGACCCTGTAAGGGTGTTGTCCGACATCGACCTCCAACTCAACCTGCCCCTTGGCTTCCACCCTATGATTGGTGAAGCCTTCAAGGCGACCATCGTAAGGTGACAATATTTCCTTCGTCAGTCCCATCTCTTGTAAAGTTCTGTAGTAGAGGATATCCTTGCAAGCCCCTGTATCTACCAATATTCTGCTCGTCGTACAACCATCTATCAACCCCGAAATTACCAGAAGTTTCTCCTTGGTGGCCAAATTTGTAGCTAGCTCATCCGGATAGAAACTAATGACTTCCTCTTTGATGTATCTCCTAGGTGTCACGTATGGAGCCTTGGAGAGCTGAAAAATCTTGTGCTTCAGAGCGGTGTTACTTCTTTGCTCGGTGATTACCCCCAAATTCAATCGAGGCTGCCTTGGTTCAGGCATACCCCCTGCAGCTCGCTCGCCTTCGATAGGTCGAGCTCCCTTCACAAACCTGTCCAGCCTTCCACTGTCGACCCATTTCTGAATGATACGTTTCAGACTCATGCACTCCTCTGTAGTATGACCCGTATCCTTGTGGAACTCACAAAACTTGCTATTGTCCCTTTTGAACTTATTTGCTGGGTTCATTGGAGCAGGTGGGCCTAGCTCGATCGAATTCATGATCTCAGTTCTGCTTACTGTCAAAGGGGTGAAAGTCTCAGGCACTCTCTCAGTCGCCCTCGTCCTATTCTTCCCCTTGTTGTTATTATCATTATGTTTGGCCTGGTTCACTTTGTTCGAATCACCAGCCTCAGATTGCTTGGAACCCTTCTCTTTCTTCTTTTCTTCCCTTTCCTCAGCTATGGCCACATCGTAGGCCCTCTCAAACAGTTCCTGCCTGGTAGTCACTCTCTTAACCTGCAGGCTGCAGCTCGTAGTCTAAATCAGGAGAGGACACCCCATTTCTGAAACAATTGATAACCTCTCTTTCTGTTAGGTCCTCTTCTATTTGGTCGACCTTCTCCTTGAACCTTGTGTAATAAGTCATGGAACTTTCGTTTTTGCCCTGAGTCAAGTTGTTCAAGTCGGTGGCCATCTTATTTCTGGCCCCAGATGTCGAGAAACGATCCAGAAATTTCTTCCTCATATACTCCCACGAGGTAATGCAGCCTGGCGTCAATCCACAGAACCAAGTCAGTGCTGCACCTGTGAAGGTGCTGGTTAGTGCCTTGCACAACACATCATCCTCGGAAGAGACCAAACACATGGTGGCCTCAAAGTGTTGCATATGATTCAGGGCGTTGGTCGCACCTGAATATTTGTCTAGTGAGGGCAACTTGAAGCCCACGGGAGGTCGTAGCTCGAGCAATTCTCTGGACAACAGTCGAAGAGTATTGTAGTTTCGTTCGCCCTTTCCGTCATCCTCCTTTCTGTCGGCCTCCATCTTTTCCAACCTTCTTTTCAGATTAAGCAGCTCCCTAGCATCCAAGTTGTCGTTCCTCTGGTAGGAGACATTGTTAGATCTTTGCCTCTCCTCCTGGTGAGGCTCTCCCCTAGAGTAGGCTCTCTGCCTTTCACTCCTAGGTGGAGTTGCTTCTCTCCTTCCCCAGTGGGAAACTGCTCTATCTCCTTTTGGTGGCGACCTGCGCCCATTTCTTTCTCGATGGGATTGCGACCTCTCCGTTCTGGCAGGCGACCTAGGCATATTCCTTTCAGCCTCCCTTTATCGCCTCAAGGCTGACTCTGCCTCCTGCTCCCTATTCTGGTTGAGCCTACTTCTTAGATCGTCACTTGGAACAGATATGTGGGTAAGGACAGGTTGTTCAATCATCCGCTGCTCGCCATTCTGCCTAGCACTCCCATTCGGTCTGACACTCCCATTAGGCTGCCTGTGAGAGATTTGGGAGGGAGCTGCTCTTTGCGATCTCCTATCATCCTGATCTGGAGATTCTGGCATATCAAGTAATTCCTGCAAGATTCTAGCCCGTTCCAGCAACATCTCTTTCCTACTGAGGTGATTAGTTAAGGGACCTGGATTGTTGCCTACAACTGTTCGACCTACCAGTTGCCGCTTTGGTTGTGGCTGCGCTTCTATTTCAAGCATAGGCCTCTTTTGTTGCCTCCTATTATCCGGCAATCCAGTTCCATCGGCAACACTATTGGAGCGTGTCGCCCTCCTGGCATGGCATGGTGGAGGAGGAGGAGGAGGCAAATTGGCATTACGGTTTCCAGCGCCGGCGTCAATATTCCTACCGGCATTCTCCTACTCGCTCTCAGTGGAGGGTGTAGCGGTGTGTCCGTCTGTAGCCATGTTAATGCTTGATTAGGTTTCGAGGTCAAAAAGCTTCAATTCCTGGCAATGAAACCAAACTGATGCTGCAGAAAACGTGTTGATCAGCCTACGTCCAGCAATTAGGTTGATCCACTGGCTTTCATTGACCTGAAACAAGGAACCCACTGTTGGGATAGAGGACCAACCGGACTAGACTTCGGTACAAAAGGTGTGAAATTCGTCAAATGTTTCTGGAGCTGAGGGCGGCCGCGCAGGTGAGAGCGCGACCGCGCACTTGGACCGTAGGAGAGGCTAGGAGGAGATCTATTCGTGGGCAGCCGCGCTTAGGGGCTAGGGCGATCGCGCTGGAGAGGCTAGCAAGGGCGCAGGAGCTTTGGGGTGTTAGCGCGAACGCGCACGAAGGGAGAGCGGCCGCGCTTGGTCGCGTATCTGGGCCGAGTTATTTGGCAATTTCGGGACTCCTTTTGTAAAGACTAGGGTTTGGCTGTATTCCTAGGTCATATATAAGCATAGTTCCGCCCCCTTTCTCATTGTAACACAAATTCTATATACATAGTGCAAGATCCTGGCTTGGTAGTGCCCCCAGACGTAGCCAATCAAATTGGTGAACTGGGTTAACAATTTCTTGTGTCTTTTCTGCGCTTTTGATTTTCTTGTTCTTTGTTTGTGTGCTCTAATCGTTCTTGTAGGTTTGCTTGGGTGTGGAGGGCCAATATTCACAACAACTGGTATCAGAGCTTTTGGTTTCAAGATCAAGGGAGTTGTTCCAAGCAATCAAGAATGGGCAAGGACAAACAGGCGGTTGAGAAATTTGATGGGTCTGACTACGGATATTGAAGGATGCAGATTGAGGATCTCTTGTACAACAAGGACCTCTATAAGCCTCTGAAGGGTGTCAAACCGGAAGACGAAGATCAGGAAGAATGGGAACTCATGGATCGGAAAGCCCTAGGGGTGGTTAGATCTACTTTTGTCAAAGTGGATTGCGAAGACTACCAAGAAGGCGACAACCACCAAGGAGCTATTGGATTATCTTACTGAGAGATTTGAAACTTCATCTGCTGTAAATAAGGTTGATTTGATACGCAAGATGGGTAGTCTCAAGATGCAAGAGGGAGGATCCTTGGCTAAGCACATCGATGAGTTTATGGATATTATAGACTCATTGACAGCGGTGGAGATCAAGTTCGATGATGAGGTTCATGCGTGTTTGTTGCTAGCTTCTTTACCAGCAAGTTGGAGCGGAACGGTGACAGCAATCAACGCTTCAGCAGGTAAGAAGAAATTGAAGTATGATGATGTTAAAGACTTTCTCTTGGCTGAGGAAAATCACATGAAGAAGTTGGGGACATCGAGTGCTTCGGGATCGGCTTTAGCTACTACTAGCAAGGGGAAGCCGGGTACTAGCAAACAAGGGAGAACCGAATCTAGGGAGAACGTGGTGAGTGGTAAGGGCAAGACCGGGGAAACCAAAGACAAACCAAAGGTTGCGAAGGGATCTGTTCAGTGCTATTATTGTAAGGAGTTGGGACACTTCAAGAGGGATTGTCCAAATCGTAAGGGCAATCAGGTGAATGTGACAGTCGAAGGTGATGATGTACTCGGTTCTCGAGTGTTAGTAGTGCACTAGAATCATGGGTGCTGGATTCGGGGGCATCATTCTACTCTTGCGGGCACAAGGAAGAGATGGAGAACTACACTTCCGGTGATTTCGAGAAGGTCTATCTGGCGGATGGCGAGCCTTTGGAAATCAAGGGGAAGGGGGATGTCAGAATAGGAGCATCAGACGGGAAGGTCTTACATCTGAACGGGGTCAGACACATTCCGGGTTTGAAAAAGAACCTACTTTCGGTTGGGCGGTTGGACGAAGAAGGTTACAAGGTGACATTCGGTCCGAGAACTCTGGGTTATTACCAAGGAGGATTGTGAGATCGCTAGGGGTAATAAGGAGGGTACATTGTATTTGGCAAACAACACCAAGGACAGTATTGCGGTGGCGGCAGCCAAGGGTGATACTGATTTGTGGCACTGTCGATTGGGTCACATGAGTGAGACGGGGATGAAGGTGCTTTGTTCAAAGGGACTACTACCGGGTTTGAAGACAGTCAACGTGGGGATCTGCGAAGATTGTATGTTTGGCAAACAGGGGAGAAATAATTTCTCGAGGACAGGTAGGGGTTTGAGGGAAGAAAAGTTGGAATTGGTTGACACGGACTTGTGGGGGCCATCTCCGGTTACATCTCTGGGTGGTGCGTCATATTACATGACCTTCATTGATGATTCTACAAGGAAGGTTTGGGTCTATTTCTTGAAGGGGAAAGATGAGGCTTTCGAGGTGTTCAATAAGTGGAGGGCCTTGGTGGAGAATCAGACGGGACTTAAGCTTAAGTGCTTGAGATCAGACAATGGTGGGGAGTATGAGCTTGGTGAGTTTAGGGAATATTGTGCTGCGAATGACATTCGTATGGAGAAGACTCTAAAGCGGACACCACAACTCAACGGGGTAGCAGAGAGGATGAACAGAACATTGAATGAGCGGGCTAGAAGTGTGAGATTGAAGTGTGGACTTCCGAAGACGTTCTGGGCATATGCAGTTGACACGGCAGCTTTCTTGATCAATCGGGGACCATCGGTACCATTGGGGAATGGAATTCCAGAGGAAGCTTGGAGTGGCAAGCAGGTAAATCTGTCATTTCTTCGCTTATTTGGCTGCGTTTCTTATGTTCATGTTGATTCTGCTGAGAGAACTAAATTAGATGCAAAATCTGTTAAGTGTACATTTATTGGGTATGGCGGGGATGACTTCGGGTACAAATTTTGGGATGACCAAAATCATAGAGTTATTCGTAGTCGAGATGTGGTATTCAATGAACAAGGTTTTGTACAAGGACGAAAGGGGGCATCGATGACACTAGTTCGGAACCGGAAATTGTAGAGGTGGATATTCCTAACTCTAAAGGGAGCAGAATCTGCCTCACTTACGACTATGGTCGAGGTCACCGAAGATGAACCACGTACTCGAACCGAATATTCACTGCCAGTAGATCCAGCAGGTTGCGTGGATCGCCCGATTGTGTATACTCCATCCAATTATTATTTCTTTGTTGACGAGATAATGGGGAACCGGAATGTTATGCGGAGGTCGTTCGTAGTGCACTTTGCAACAAGTGGAAAGTCTGCGATGGATGATGAGATGGACTCATTAAAGGCTAACAAAACTTGGGAGTTGACCGAACTACCTAAGGGGAAGAAGGCATTGCATAACAAGTGGGTTTACGGGATCAAGGAGGAAGCGGACGGTAGCAAGCGTTACAAGGCAAGACCGGTTGTAAAAGGGTTTCACAGAAGTACGGTATTGACTACACCGAGGTATTCACTCCGGTTGTGAAGATGACCACTATCGAATGGTTCTCGGGATAGTAGTGGCGGACAACTTGTTGCTTGAACAAATGGATGTGAAGACGGCCTTTCTTCATGGGGACTTGGAGGAAGATATTTACATGGCACGGCCTGTAGGGTTACTTGTCTAAGGGTAGCGAGGAGCTAGTTTGCAGATTGACTAAGAGCTTGTATGGCCTTAAACAAGCTCCTAGGCAAAGTGGTACAGAAATTTGATGGGTTCATGCACGACATTGATTTTATCGAATGTGAAGCGGATCATTGTTGCTACTTCAAGAACACGGACAATGGGTATATTATCTTGTCATTATATGTGGACGACATGCTAATAGCGGGCTCTAGAAGAGAGAGGTAAACAGATTGAAGACTCGGTTGTCGAAGCGGTTCGAGATGAAGGATTTGGGAGAGGCCAGAAAAATCTTGGGCATGCGGATTGACCGGGATAGGGAGTCGAGCAAGTTGGTTCTTTCACAAGCATAATACGTTGAGAAAGTCTTGGCAAGGTTTTGTATGGAAGAGGCGAAACCAACAGGGACGCCATTGGGTTTGCATTTCAAGCTATCCGAGAAGGACTCACCTAGGGGCAAGGAGGAGTGTGACAAGATGGAGAGAACTCCATATGCTTCAGCAGTGGGGAGTCTCATGTATGCAATGGTGTGTACAAGGCCGGACATTGCACATGCGGTGGGAGTAGTCAGCCGGTTTATAGGCAATCCAGGAAAGCAACAATGGGAAGCAGTTAAGTGGATCCTACGTTACTTGAAGGGTACTGCTGGTAAGGCTCTGTGTTTCTCGAGCAAGGAAGTGGTGTTAGCGGGTTATGTTGATGCGGACTTGGCATCAAGTGATCTTGATAAGAGGAGAAGTACTACGGGTTATGTGTTCACATTGGGTGGTACGGCAATCTCCCTGGGCTTCTAAATTGCGAAGATCGTGGCGCGATCATTGCGAAGCGGGAATATGTGGCAGTGACAGAGGCGAGTAAAGAGATGGTATGGTTGCAGAACTTCTTGGGTGAACTTGGGAAGACACGAAGTGGTAACGTTCTCTACAGTGACAGTCAGAGTGCAATACATTTGGCTAGAAATCCGGCGTTTCATTCGAGGACGAAGCACATTGAACTGAGGTTTCACTACATCAGACATCTCTTGGAGGAGAAGATCTTGGGGCTAGAGAAGATATTGGGATCGGAAAATCCGGCTGACATGTTGACTAAGGTTGTGAACCTTGAGAAATTGAAGCTGTGCAAAGCTTCAATTGGGCTCGAAGAATAGAAGGGGAGGATGGCACTACCATGATCGAGGTGAGCACTAGGAGGACACCAAGGATGAGTTGAAGAACGGATACGGGGCTTGTATGTGTGGTTGATCTCTAGGTGGGAGATTGTTGGGATAGAGGACCAACCAGACTAGACTTCGGGACAAAAGGTGTGAAATTCGTCAAATGTTTCTGGAGCTGAGGGCGGCCGCGAAGGTGAGAGCGCGACCGCGCACTTGGACCGTAGGAGAGGCTAGGAGGAGATCTATTCATGGGCGGCCGCGCTTAGGGGCTAGGGCGACCGCGCTGGAGAGGCTAGCAAGGGCGCAGGAGCTTCGGGGTGTTAGCGCGGACGCGCACGAAGGGAGAGCGGCCGCGCTTGGTCGCGTATCTGGGCCGAGTTATTTGGCAATTTCGGGACTCCTTTTGTAAAGACTAGGGTTTGGCTGTATTCCTAGGTCATATATAAGCATAGTTCCGCCCCCTTTCTCATTGTAACACAAATTCTACATACATAGTGCAAGATCCTGGCTTGGTAGTGCCCCCAGACGTAGCCAATCAAATTGGTGAACTGGGTTAACAATTTCTTGTGTCTTTTCTGCGCTTTTGATTTTCTTGTGCTTTGTTTGTGTGCTCTAATCATTCTTGTAGGTTTGCTTGGGTGTGGAGGGCCAATATTCACAACACCCACGACTAGCCGGAATGGTCTCCGGTGAAGACCCTCGGGCGTGAGAATAAGTATGGAGTTTCGAGCTAATAAATTATAATGAGCAGAGGTATTCAGAATAGTAAATAGCAATTACCTCAAAACTGTTGATGTTGTGAAGTGTTTATAGGCGTTGACATGAGTTATAATTGTAGTAGGATTGTATGAAATCCCTAGAATCGTGGATCGGATTGTGTAGGAGATCACATACGTAAATAACTCCTGATTTGTAGGACTTTTGTTATGGAAAGAGTTGTAGGCGTAGTAAGATTCTGTAGGTCGACGTACGTTTTGTAGGTCGAGGTCGCCTGTTTGGGTCTAGGTCGACCTGACTGAATGATCTAGCTGGATGATACTCGTATGAGATACAGATCATATGTTGGACAAACCTAGGTCGGGACCATGAAGGTTGGACAATGAGCTAGGTCGACTGATCTTTGATGCTGGGCCGTGAGCCTTGTAATAATTTGGCCTACTCACTAAGAATGTGGTGGCGATAATACTTGATCAGTTGGGCTTCGTACGTTGGGCCTAGCCCGTCACTAACCAATATCGAATTGTACAGTACCACCCTACTCATCCCCTATCAGACAGACATAGGGGTGTAAATTGTTCGGTTTGGGAGAATTTACGAATCGAACCATTAGTCCTTGGTTTGAGAAAATTACAAAACGAATCGAAACATGAAAAAATTCAAACCGAACCAAACCAAACCAATATGATTTGGTTAAAACTTCGGTTCAATTATATGGTTCAAACCACGGTTCAGACCGCGATTCATACCGTAGTTCAGACCATGATTTAGACTACGGTTATAACCACGATTCACACCGCAACTCATTATCTGATTTGTTTAATTTTTTCTTTATTACGAAGGAAGAGCGAAAGATGTAGGTGTTTAATAGAAAAATCGGAGGAAGAGAGAGGCCGAAGGAAGAAAAAATTTTATAATGTCAATCGTGGAAAGAACTTGTCTATTTATGTGTCGAAATGAAAATAATAAATGATTAAATTAATATTAAATAAGATACAAATCGAGGTTAGAATTAGTTTATTTAATGTAGGTTTTTTTACTGATCTAATAGTAAATATTAATAAATATATGAAAATATTAAATAAGATAAAAAACGGGAATTAGAATTAGTTTATTTAATGTGATTTAATCTGATGGTTCAATCTCGCGATCTCAAATCGTGATTTAGTTTGGTCTAAGAGGGTCAGTCACAAATCAAATCAAAACATATGATTTATCAATATTTGAGATCCAACTGAAACATTAATAATTAATTGAGTGAGTCTCCTGTGAGAACACACATACCCGTCTCATGGGTGAGACGGGTCGGAATGACCCATGACCCATGACCCATGACCCAGAATTTCCACTTGCAGTTATGCCACGTTGTTTCTTGTTCCCATTTGCCATGTACCGCCTCCTTTTTATTATTATGCGTTTTTTTATTACTTTCTTTTCTTTTTGCTTTTTTTATTATTTTTTTTCTTTTCATTATTTTTTTTATTTTATTTTTTTTTCTTTTTTATCTTTTCATTATTTTTTTATTATTTTTACTATTAATTCACAAGTGTAGTACTATTACTTATAGCAATACAACTATTACTTATAGCAATACCAACTATTACTTAAACAAATGAGAAGTATTATTCAAAATGAAAACAGCTTTCTAAAATTATTAGTATTAGTTAAAAAATAAAATAACACTATTACTTCACAATTGTAGTACTATTACTTATAGCAATACCAACTATTACTTAAACAAATGAGAAGTATTACTCAAAATGAAAAAAGTTCCTAAAACTATTTTTAGTTAAAAAAAAAAATAACACTATTACTTCACAAGTGTAGTACTATTACTTATAGCAATACCAACTATTACTTAAACAAATGAGAAGTATTACTCAAAATGAAAAAAGTTCCTAAAACTATTTTTAGTTAAAAAAAAAAATAACACTATTACTTCACAAGTGTAGTACTATTACTTATAGCAATATCAACTATTACTTAAACAAATAAGAAGTATTACTCAAAATAAAAACAATTATTAAAACTATTTTTCTAAAACACTATTACTTTACAAGTGTAGTACTATTATTTATAACAATACCAACTATTACTTTACAAATGTAGTACTATTATTTATAACAATATCAACTATTACTTTACAAGTGTAGTACTATTATTTATAACAATATCAACTATTACTTAAACACATAAGAATTATTACTCAAAATGAAAACACCTTCCTCTTCCAATCCACAAAGTGTAGTACTATTACTTATAGCAATACCAATTATTACTTAAACAAATGAGAATTATTACTCAAAATGAAAATCCCTAAACCAAAGCAACCCCTCTTTACCAAAATCTCCATTGTCAACGCTGCTAAACCCTCTTCGACATACGTTCCGCTTACCGGAAACTTGCTCTGGTTAATTTCAATTTCACTCACAATTGATTTCCTTCAATTTGGTTTTATTGACCGACATACAATTCAATCAATCACTGAGCTAGTTATAATGCTGGTTCTGTTTAGGAATGGCATCCGGACAAGTGGGCGAAGAAGCCGCCGTTGGCGGAGAAGCCAATCGTCGCTTCAAAACTTCGTGAGAGGGGATTGAAGAAGTGGTTTGTTGATTTGGTTTGGGTGTGAGGGAAATTGGATCGGTGATAGGCTTGAATTGAAGTTCGCCGGTTGTTTTTGAGATCGGAGAGGGGATTGGGGAAGGTTTGGCCGGAGAGAGAGCTTGGATTGAGGAAGAAGACGACGCAGGGTGGGCAATTGCGTATAGAGAGAGAGTGATGAGAGAGAGTGGTGCGTGGGTATTCTTGGGCGGGTAGGGCGGGTCATGGCCATGGATCCGACCCGTCTCATCCATGAGACGGGTATTGTTGTTCCTACGCAAGTTTTTGTCTAATTAAAAATCAAATCAAACCAAATAATTTAGTTTGTTTTGTTATCAAATCGCAATTTAAACCGAATCACTTTCACCCTACTCTTGTAGATTTATAGATGGTTCAAAGTTCAAACTTATGGGGCCCCAACTAACCCGTAACGTAGAGATTGAAGAAGCGCACAATTAACGCCCGCTTTCGTGAGGTACAAACACGCATTTCCTCGACATAACAAATATTCCAGGCAGCCATCGGAGTAGCGAAAACAACCGTCCACATGGATACGCCGGCGCCGATACGTCACCCTGTAACTGGAGGAGGAAGTTTTGATTTCATTGGCGAAGACCTCCTTCAGAACATACTCTCGAGACTCCCAGCCGTATCCTTTGCATCCGCAGCTTGTGTTAGCCGCTCCTGGAACCGCGTCACCGACCGCATTCTATGTCGGCCCAAGCTCTCCGCCGCCTTATCCTTCAATCCTTCTCTTCAGGTAACAATCATTTCAATTGAGTAAATTGAGTTTAATTTTTGGAAATTAGGGCATCTAATTTTCAATTTAACCTCTTGAATTGAATTTATGTAAAGGTTGCCGTCGAAGAGGTGGTAAACAAGGTCTTATCGGAACCTATACGGCCACATTTTGCCATTGCCTACGTTGGCCCTTCCTTTGATTGGCGGCAGGCTCATCAACTTGTATGAATTCCTCTCTTGAACAACTCACACACATAAACGCACTTGGTTCATTTGATGAATAGTTATTTTGCAGATTACTGGAATTTTGGGCTCCAAAACTCCACTCATTACTTCTGTACCAGCAGGAATTATAGGAAGGGATGCAGTTTCAAATGAATTTAAAGAGGTTTAATCTCCTGTTGTTACTTCATGCTCGTTCAAGTTACTCTCATTATTTTTGTTCCTGAGATACTACGGCCAACATCTCTTATTATAGTATTTCTTTAGCCTGAAATATTAAATTAAATTCTATCCAGATTCAGTGGGTAACTTGGGATGAGGACGAGGATGAGGATGTTGACGCTGCTGTAAATATGAATGATAATGCGAATCAATCTATTTCATTGATAGTTGGGTTCCTGCCAGGGTTGAAAGTCAATGCAATTCCCCTTTTAATGCCAAATGAGGTAAACAGATCCTTCGTTACATCCAAAATAGTGTTTAAAGTTTAGTTTGGGCCTGAGTTTGTGTGAATTGATGAACTGGTTCCTTATGTATATAATTTTAATTTTATCATACACCAAGTAGATGTTCAGTTAAAGGGATATAATGCTCATTACACATCATTAAGATATACACATTTTTGTAAAAAAATATAAAGAGTTAGCTAGCCAGTGGCTAATGTAGGTGAACCGTGAACATGACGAAATGGACGAGAGCTTATTCGTACAACAATTCACAACATAGTTGTGGAACCTCGTTTGTTAGATGTGCGGGATCCTTCACAAATGAGAGTCCGTTTCACACTAATTTTGGGACCATTGTTTTTTGAAAAAAAAAATGATTTAGGGACATAATAATATTTTAAATGTACACCTAAATTTCATGTATTATATATTTAGCTTGTATTTTATGCGACGGGCTTTAGATCTACCCATTTCATGATATATATCCAAAGACAACCTTAGTCTTTTGTGTATTCCAAACGGAGGAGGAAATGACTTGACTGCATGCAAACATCAGGAACGACAGATACCCATGGTTGACAAGTTTGTGATGGACATCAGGGAATACACAGCTACTGTTTCGGGTTGCACATCCCCAGCTGCTATTATAATGTTTGGTGTAAGTTTTTATTCATAACTGTAGTGTTTCTCTATTAGAAGTTTATTTTTTGTTGTATTCTTTACTAGGCTTTGCTTCTTTTTACAATTCTGATGGATGACCGTAATATATTGGTAGGACTCTCATTCAAGCATGAAGCCTGTTCTTGAAAAGTTGGGTGAGTACCATTCGAAAAACATACATTGGATAATTTGGGTTTACTGTCCCCTAACAAAATTTTGAGCATGCATTTTTCTCATGCCTTTGGATACTTGGATTGTTAATGCGACACAGTGTGTGTGTGTGTATATACTCCCTCCGTCCCACGTCATTGTGAACCATTTTTTCGGGCACAATTAATTAAGAAATATTATTAAGATAATGAAAATGTGTGGTAGGAAATGAAGAGAGAGAATGAGTGGAGTTAATAGTAGGTTGGTTGAATAAATTGTATGGTGAAAAATGAAGAGAGAGAATGAGTGGGTGGGGTAGGGTGAATATAAAATAATAAATTTGTTTCCATTTTGGGTAGTTTGCATTCACGTGGGACGGACCAAAATGGAAATAAGTTTGCATTCACGTGGGACGGAGGGAGTATATATATATATATTATATGCCACATGAAAAATCGATTAGTTGTTAATTTTGTTGTTTTTCCCTTCTTGCTCCATTCTCTAATCATCTAATGTACCATGGCTCTCACTAAAGCACTTTATCAATCTCTCTCTTTAAGTTACTCAAACTTCAGTCATTCACTCAATCGTACACATTCTTGAGCTATTGGCAAGAGATGCTGCATTGTGCACTGCCATTGAAATCTTTCCTACTGCAGATTATGCCATGTCTTCAGAGACTGTCATTGTGGGTGATGCCAGCTGTCATTTCCTGTATAGAGATAATTGTGCAGAGAACACCAGCACTAGTAACGATTTCACACCCGCTGCAATTGCCCTGGTATTTGCACGAGATAGTGACAGACATCATGGTAAATGTTTTAATGCATAACTAGACAATACATTCTATTTCAGTTAGTGAGAACTGTGAGATTACTATAAAAATGACATACAATTGAAGTTTATGTGTACCTTGTATCACTTGTTCTCTTATTTTTCAATGAACAGGTATTGGAGAAACACAATTCCAGGCTACATTATCAGGTGGTTTATCACCTATAGGCCCCACTTATAAGGCATCTTCTGTTAGAGAAAAACCTGAAGAAGATTTGACATGGCTCACCGCAAGAAGAGAAGGCCGCCGTGAGAATCTGGATGGTGAAACTATTATGAGTCAAGTCTATGATGAAGTATGCTAACATATACTATACCTTTACTACGACTGTGGGCTATGCTGTATTTGTATTTTGGATCCTGTGTTCTAGGTGTCATCAAGCCAGATATTTATATGATGATCCTATCAAAGTACTCCCTCTGTCCCATAGGAAGAAGTACGCTTTGGCTAATTGCCTTAGGTTAATAAAATGGTTGGAAATTCTTATCCCCCTAAACTAACCATAGCATCATGTGGCTTCTTTTAAGACTTGCATTAGTTGATTTGACTTAATTATTGTCATCCACTAGCTCATAGGTATGAAGTCATGGTGCGAAAGAAAATTTCATGAAGGAGAAACATACCTCTTTATCTAGAAATGAATGTGCACCCTTTCTTTTGGGGCAAAGGAAGTATATAGTAGGAATTGAAGCCAGTATCTAAAATATGAATTGTCTTAAAGAAATGGAATACACTGTGGTGATGCCTATGGTTGTAACATGTCTCTCATTTTGGCTCACCTAAGTTTGTCTTTAATTTTGAGTTGCCAAATATTACTCCCTCTGTTCCAAAATGAATGCTGATTTTTTTTATTTTTTTTAAAAAAAATTGCTCTTGATTAAGAGCTAATTTGAAAAAAAAAACGGATATTCATTTTGGGAAGGAGGTAGTATTCGGGAGGAGGAATCCTGTCATGCGTGTACTAACAAGCTGGTCATCAATTTTGATGTGCTCTCAAATACTTATCTGATGTAAGTGATTATCTCTTTTGACAGCTGGGACATCGTATCCAGTTTCCTACTTTTTACATTGGGGTAACAAAAAGAAGAAAATGCTCTATTGGGTTGGATAAAGTTGGATGGATAACATCACTGTCTTTCCATGAAGTTCTGGGGTAAGTGACAGAACATATTTGTCGTTATATATGTCACCTCTCTTAATACAAATTTCCAGTAGTTCGTCATTTAATCATTAGTAAGGTATTTCTGAGCTCCTATTGCATGCTAAATCACTATGCACTGATCTTAGGTTTTGAGATTGCAATTTATATTGTTGCCAGCTGTTCATTTACGAGGGCCATTAGACATCCAGCAAATTATTGGTTGGAGATCAGAGACATACTATCCTGATTTTGCTATTATCCAAATTGGTTTTTTCCCAAGTAGCATTTTTTTTAAACGGACACTTGCTGACCTTGCTTAAGGACTAACATCTTTATTTTTATGCCTTAGTGAGCTTGTTTATTACATCCTTATCAGCTTGCAGACTGCTCTTGCTTCTTGACAACTTAAATTACACTTGGGTATTCCTGACGAGTATTGCTCACTAACATTGTTGTCAACAAATGATTGGATATTGTGTGTGTAGGCCGACTACTAATTAATTCAACATCCAGACAATTGTGGCCAAGATTTGTGCCCTTAGCATTGCTCATTGTTGACATCTTTCTAGCGTACTATATTGAACAATAAGTTAACGCCTCTCTCTCTCTCTCTAAGTGCAGAGATAACCAAGAGTATCTGTTTGTTGGTGACGTTGGTATCAGAACTGGCGACTCCTTTCGCTTCTACCACTCAGATTCCTCCGTAGCTCTATCTTCTTGTAGAAAAGTCTCCGGCATTTTGAAGCAAGATTATACCAAGGAAAATGCTCGTCCCGTGGGGCCTAGTATTGCAAATCCCAGTAAGAGAGAAGTTTTTGGAGGTATTATCTTCTCTTGTCGTGGTCGTGGGGAGCCTTTATTTGGGCAAACGAATGTTGATAGCTCGCCATTAGTGGATAACTTCCCAGGGGTCCCCGTGGTGGGGTCATTTTGTGGTGGAGAAATTGGACGTGGTGATATAAGCTTTTATGGGGAAGAGGGTGAAGGAAAAGAATGTGTGCGGTGTTGTCTTCATGTTTTTAGCAGTGTGTACTTGGTCTTGTCTTACTCTCCTCCACCATTCCAGAATTAGGTTTTGGCTTTGGATTGGACGTAGGCGGTTAATCCCTTTTATGTTTTAGCTTTCCTCCTGATAAGAGTCTGGACTCTGAAGTATGTAAGCTATGGGTCATGATTTGGTCCCAACTTGGTTTTCAGACTGCAACATAACTTATTGTAGCTTATGCTATTTTAGTTCCTTTCCATCCCTCCGAAAATGATAAGTATTACTCCCTCCGGCCCATAAAACATTACCCATTTTACTATTATTTTGGACGTTCCACTTTAAAGTTACACTTTCCTAAAAAGGAAATTTTTTAATACTTCTTTATTCGTGGGACTCACTTGTCATACACAAAACTTTTCAAATTTACTATTTTCTCCACTCGTTCTCTCTTCTCCCACTCACAACACCTACTTTAATAACATTATTCCTTATTTTCCGTTCTCAACAGTAAAGGGATAATGTTTTGTGGGACGGAGGGAGTATTTGACTATTCAAGCATTTATAACGACCTTTTCAATTATCTGCAACACGAGATGGAACATATATAGAAAATTACATTCCGGCATGCTAATATTTACCTGCCATCTATGGGAGCTGTGGACTATTTTCAATTTGATCAAACTCATAAATAGTTCCTTCCCACTTACCATTATAAATCAGATACAAAAGAAGGAACTCATAAGGCTCCGATTCGAGTCAAACACTTGCTTATTCCATTCCAGGAAAGAAAACCCGGTACATTTTAAGCACAAAAATGAATTAAATAAAAAAAAAAAAAAAAAACACTTTTCAAATATCAATCCCAAGTGATTTCTTCATCTTCTCAACTTCCAAATACACTGTTGAGTAAGGAAGATACTCCGAGAAATAGCTTTTGCTCAGATCATTAATGGCCACCGCAAGTTTTGGGATCTCTAGAGTTTCTTCATGAGTAAGCGTCCTTACATACTTTGCAGGATTACCAGCCCACAACTCACCTGTGGGAATCCTCCTTCCTGGTGGGACCACTGATCCAGCTTCAAGAATTGAGTGGGTCTCCACCATTGATCCTTCCATTAGTATGGAATGCTGTCCGATGATGCACTCTGGCTCAATCGTGCAGGACCTCAGTAGACTGTATGCACCAATTGTCACAAACCTCTCGATCATCGTCTCTGCTGGTAGGCCTGTCATAGAAAAAATATCCAACTAGTAACAAAAACTAGCTCTTTTTTTTTTTTGGATACTTCTCCTTGTACAATTGACTGTATGGAATGCATAATTTGACTTTCTTTGGGGTACAGTTATCCGTAAAAAGTTACTACCTCCGTCCCAAAATGAATGTTTCAAATTTACTCTTGATCAAGAGCAAATTTGTATTATTTTTTTTTTGGACATTCATTTTGGGACGGAGGTAGTGCAAAAGAGAATAATGTAAATTGGTAATTCAATTTGATCATCTTCTCTAGACTGGTTTAAAGTTTAGATTCTAATTGATACACCTATTTCTTAATTTATAGCAACCGTTTCCTCTATTGTTCATAATACTATTACACTGCAACTATGATATGGCACTGTGCACCGACTTACCAATAAGCATTTCATATTTAAAGCATGGGCCACATTTTTATCTTTCCCTTTCCAGCAAGTCAGTTATCTTACTTATTAGAAGTTCCAACATGGAGACATTCACATAGTAGCCCCTCAAATCATGCCCCCCTTTTCCATCTAGTCCAGCCGGTGAAGAACTTTTTCCGAGGAAGCCTCTCATGAATTCTCAATTTAAGATCCCAAACAAGTTAGTTGACCTTTATATATCTATTTACATTCCATTAAAGCTTATCAAAGCATCTATTATCTTCAAGTTTGAGTAGTGACATGAACCATGTTCAACCTAACAAAATACTCCCTCCGTCCCACCCGAAAAGGCACAAATTTCCATTTTGGTATCCCATTTAAAAAGGCACACTCCAAAAATGAAAACTTTTTAATACTTCTTTATTCATGAGACCCACTTGTCATACTCACAATGACTATCCACTTACTATTCCCTACCTCACTTTCATACTCACAACACTTACTCTACTATACACTCTCCTTAATTCTCGTGCATGACCAATTTTGTGACTTTTCGGGTGGGACAGAGTGAGTACTCCCTATGTCCCAAAAAGAATGGAATATCCCAGCTTGCATTTCAGTTGGTGCCAAAAAGATGGTCCCATCTCTAAAAAAGACAATAACTATTGTGTAATTCAAGAAGGTACAACCAAGTAATGCATCATCCAGAAAATGACCAGTCAAATGTGACAATCTTTTTAGACTGGAGGAAGCACATCACTGGCTGAATAACGATCAAAGGCTGTTTCCTTCATTGCACATTTCCGTCTGTTTCTCCTCTGCAGCTAACTTTGTCTCTTTTAGTCCTCATAATCTTCTCACAGTAAGTTTATTTTTCAGTCATTGATGCCATGCAAATGATAAATTCTTTTATCCAACCATCTCCTCATACAGAAAGCTGAACTTACAGATTCAACTTCTCCTAGATGAAAGATGTCATAAGTTTCATACCATCTTAGGCTCCGTTTGTTTAGCGTAAAACATTTTTCGGAAAATGATTTCCTGCAAAATGTTTTCCGAAAAATGAAAATATTTTCCGGAAAATGAGATAAACATGTTTAGCGTAAAACATTTTCTCAATTTTCCGGTGCGAAACAAACACCGGAAAATGGAGAAAATGTTTTCCGGAAAACATTTTCCCCCAAACAAACGGAGCCTTAGTCAACCAATGTCTTACCAAGCTAATTGTAAGGTTGATAAGGAAAAAAAACTTTGTTTTAGCTGGGAAGGGACATTTTCATGTCCTGTCCAGTACGAATTCCATAGCTACGGCTCCTTTCATTCTAGGTGTAGTGTATGAACAACGAGACTTACAAAGTTGCAGGGGCCAAAAACATTCTTTACAAAAAAAAAATAGGAATTAATCAGTTTGGTTAAACTTTAGCTTGATCTTTTCTTGCTGATCCATCCAGACCTATAAAAATGAGTCTAAACATAGAAAATCTCTACCTAGGATATTTTTTTTTTCATTTATGAAAAAGTTGAGCTCATAAATGGAGACATGAAAGCATTCTGAAGGCCTTAAACATAAATCATTAGGTGGCGTTTGGTTGGAAGGAAAGTGGGGGAAAGGAATGGAAAACTCCCTCTTTTCCATTCCTTTCCTCCGTTTGGTTCAAGCTTTTAAAAAAAAAAAATTCCGAAGGAAAGTTGAATTCCTTCAAATGAAGGAATTCAACTTTCCTTCATAAAATCGATGGAAAGTTCAATTCCTTTGGGAATGGAAAAAAAAAATTTTTTTTTGACCAAAATACCCCCAAACCCTACCCACTCCTACCCCCTACCCAGCCCCACCCAGCCCCTACGCCCCACCCCCCCACCCCCACGAAATTTTTTTTTTTCATTTTTTTTCTGCCTACCCTCCCCCCACCCCCACCCCCACCCCCCTTTACCCCCCACCCCCACGAAATTTTTTTTAATTTTTTCTACCTACCCTACCCTCCCCCACCCTACCCCCACCCCCCACCCCCACCCCCACGAAATTTTTTTTTTATTATTTTTTTCTGCCTACCCTCCCCCGCCTCCTACCCCCACCCCCACGAAATTTTTTTTAAAATTTTTTTTTTCTGCCTACCCTCCCCCCCACCCTACCCCCACCCCCCCCCACCCCACCCCACCCCCACCCCCTCCCAAAAAAAAAAAATTTTAAGGGTAAATTGGTCATTTTATATGCTTTCATTCCATTCCTATAATTTGTATTTTCAAATCAAACATGATTTGCCAAGGAATTGAATGACAATTCCATTCCATTCCGTGCCAACCAAACGGAGGGGGTTGACCAGTTTTTTTCCATTCCAATTCCTTAAGGAATTCAATTCCATTCCATTTTTGCATTAATCAGGAAAGTGAATTTTGAAAGGGAGGGAGGAATGATGAATCATTATTATGATGTTCACGTGTTTTCCTCGGCACATGTACCTGATCTGTGTTACTCGGACTTGCCATTTTTGGCATCATACTGGTGTCGACACGACACGACACCGACACCGGTACGAAATACACACCCGACACTCCTATTTTCAGTTGGATACGGTGCGACAAGGAGAAGGGAGAGACGTGCGCTAATTGCGTTTTATCTAGTCCTTATTTGTATGGAAATCTTGTCAATTTAGGTAAGGATAACCTAATTCCAAAGCAATTTGCGCTTCAATTTCAATTGAAGTCCGGAATTACTTACCTAAATTGACGACGAGAGACCTGCGATGAGATCCTTAACGATGACGAAGCGGCGCTTCAATGGAGGTTGACAACGCGAACTATTATGCGTTGAGTTTGGTATTTTTTCTATAATTCCTTATTTCCTTCTTTATTCCTGTTCTTTTTGTTTAATTTATAGTAATTCTTCATTTCTTCTTTCTTTCTACCTATTCTATTCAGTCAACGTGTTTTGTTGATTTTTTTCATCTAAATTTCAGCAGCATCCTTTTCACCTTTTTACCTAACATGATTTTTTTTCATCTAAATTTCAGCAGCATCCTATTCAGTCAACGTGTTTTGTTTTTTTTATATATATCTTGGATCCATTATCCAAAAGGATGGAGAATTAGATGGAGATGTGGCTCATAGGATTAAAGCAGGTTGGATGAAGTGGAAGAGTGCTACAGGGTTTCTATGTGATCGCGGCATGCCCAATAGATTAAAGGGAAAATTCTACCGCACGGCAATTAGGCCGGCATTGCTTTACGGCACCGAATGTTGGGCCGTGAAACAGTGTCACGTGCATAAGATGAATGTGGCAGAGATGCGTATGCTTCGATGGATGTGCGGTCATACAAGAAAGGATAGGTTGGGGAATGAGGTGATCAGAGGTAAAGTAGGAGTTGCGCCCATTGAGGATAAAATGAGGGAAAATCGTCTACGGTGGTTTGGACATGTGAGAAGGAGACCGAGTGATGCACCGGTTAGGAGGCCGAAACAGTGGAGAAATGAGAAAATGACGAGGGGTAGGGGAAGACCCAAACAAACTTGGATTAGAGTAATTGAAAATGATATGAATTTACTTGGAGTGGATGAAAGTATGGTGTTGAAGAGGCCGGAGTGGAGGGCAAAAATCCATGTGGGAGTTGATTTTTTATTTTTTTTTATTTTATTTTTTACCTTTTTACTTTTTATTTTTATTTTTTATTTATTTTTGTATTTTTGTATTTATTTTTATTTTTTAATTTAATTTAATTTAATTTAATTTATTTTTATTTTTTTTTTTTTATTTTTTTTTTTCACGTTAACATATGATGATTCATGTTAGCCGACCCCAAATTATTTTGGGACTAAGGCTTTGTTGTTGTTGTTGTTGTTGGATTGTTTTTATATGTAGAATTGTGACCTGTGTTACTGTTCTATCAAAAAAAAAAAAAAATTGCCATCGTAGGAACGAAGAGTTAATGAAGCTTTGTTTTTAGAAAAGTCAAAGAAGAGTTGTTATTTTAATATAATTTTAGACTTTTAAGGGTTAATTTGATTCTTTATTTATTGAATGTTTTGATTATTTTCTTTAATAATAGAATTAATATATGAACTCAATGTTATTTTTCTTGACATGAACTCAGAGTATTTTGGTATTATCATATCCCATCCCGTATCCGTGTCCAAATTATCGTATCCCGTATCCGTGTCCAAATTTAGGACGGTGTCCCGGTGTCCAAAATTATTAAGAAAATTGTATCCGACACTAGGATCCGTGTCCGTGTCGGATCCCGGATACCGTGTTCGGGTAACATAGTACCTGATACCTTTTCCACAGCACACATATTAAGCACATAAATACATTCATGAAGATCCTAATGACTCTTTATTTGCACATCTCTGTGGTGTACGCACTTGTACTATTTGTCGATTCTCTTGTACATTTGCCCACCCCTGAATCCTGCTATATCCTCCGCCTATCTCCAAAATGGTCAAACTTAGTAGTGCTTTATTAACACAAACCAACCAAGCAAATATTCCATGTACACTCCCCCCCCCCCTCAACCTGTTATATACTCCCCTATCCCCAAATGGTCATATTTTCTTCTTGAGTTTGCCCAAGGAAAGAAAAAAAAGAGTGCATCTTTAAAATGTAAGCAATAACCTTGCATCATATTCTCGATTTCTTTCTTTCTGTTGAAACCATGATATCTTTCTAATCTGCCATACAGAAAAAAAAAAAAAAAAAAAAAAAAAAAACGAGAGCAAAATGAAGAAAACACATTGAAGTAAGAGTATTACTTAGAGAGCCTGAGTTTACTCTCTAATATATTTCAAGGAACATAACCAAACATCCTCTTTACTCTCTAATATATTCACCATATTTAGTCCAAGCAATGATATGATTGTGAAAAAGTACTATAGAATAGGGTGAAATCTAAACAATTAATAGTATTTGGAATTATTAGGTTGTTAAGTTTTGGAAGCGTACAAGGGTTTCATCTTCCCACTGGCGGATCTACATTGGGGAGTGGGGGGTCAACTCACCCCCCTGACTTTTGCTTTTATACCAATTTAGCCCTTGAATTTTTTATTTTGTCCCACTAAAAAGGAACAGCTGACCCCCTGGAAAATCAAAGCTGAAATAGTTCAATCTTTCCTGGGACATCACTTTATTATATACTTCCTCCGTTTCAAGATAAATGACCTTTGTCCTAAATGAGTGATTTTTCACCAAAAATTGTCTTTAAATAATTTCTTACCAATTTTTTTTCATAGTTCATTATATACTCGCAAAACTAAAAGTTTGAAAGTGAATAGCAAAAATATTTATGCATATTTCCTAAAAAGAATAAATCAATGTTTTACTATGTTCCTTAAATTGAAAAAGATCATTCATATTAGGATGGAGGTAATATCAATTAAAATGAGAAAATTGCTTAGGTGAGATTAGTGTATTATTTAAATCCAATAACCTTGAAACTTGAAAGTATAGTGTATATTAGTACATGACCCGCAGCTTTGGTGTTGCGATTTGTTAAATAATTTAATTGTTTTTTGTTTTCCTTTATATAAACCCACCAATGATTTATCCTTGCCTGTCCCAAGTCAGGATAAAGGGTGAGGGTTGCGGTAGGCTTGTGACAGCCAGCGTAAAAAATTTGTCACATTATCATGACATGAATCGGAATATAAATATCGTTGGGGCGTTTCCTCAGCAGCGACGCGCTACACTTCAAAGACCTGGGTGTAGTGATAAGTATGCAAAGGTTGCTAGGTCGTCCCCCGGAAGCGACGCGCCATCTCTTCGCCCGGGGGTGGTGTCAAATATGCAAGGGTTCCCGCATTGCGGACGAGTGCGGGTAAAGAAGCTAGTTTATGGTAGGTGTAAGGGTAGTGGGATGCGCTTTGAAACTTGAAACATTGGATCCTTGACAGGGAGATCAGCAGAGGTGGTGGAAGTTATGAGGAGGAGAAAAATTCACATAATGTGTCTACAGAAAACTAAGTGGGTTGGAGAGAAAGTAAAAGAAATATCGCCTTGGGGTTTTAAGCTTTGGTACTCAGGAAAGGATAAGTGTAGAAATGGAGTGGTTATCATTATTGATAAAGAGTATATTAATGATGTGGTGGAAGTGTACAGGAAGAGTGATCGAATTATGGGCATTAAACTGGTGATACGTGATGAGATTATAACTATTATTTCCGCCTATGCACCACAAGTAGGGTTGGATGCATCTATTAAACAAATGTTCTGGGAAGATTTGGAGGAGGTGGTGCAACGAGTACCTAGTGGTGAGAAATTAGTGATTGGTGGTGATCTGAACGGGCATGTGGGGGGTCTAGTCGACATGGCTTTGAGAGCATGCATGGAGGTTTTGGTTTTGGGGAGAGGAATGAAGCAGGAAATAGTATCCTGGACTTTGCATTGGCATATGACTTGAGTATAATGAACACTTGGTTCAAGAAGAGAGAATCTCACTTGGTGTCCTATAGGAGTGGAGGTAATGCGAGTCAGATTGACTTCTTCTTAGTAAGAAATGCTTGTAGAAAGAGTTATACAGATTGCAAGGTTATTCCGGGTGAGAGCACAGCAACTCAACATAGACTGGTGGTACTTAATTTTCAAATTAGGAGTATTTCAAGAAAGAGAAGATCACAAGTAGACCCTAGAATCAGTGGTGGAGACTTCAAGGGAACAATCAACAAAGATTTTTAGCTAAGATAGCCACTACCGATATTTGGTCGGGTAATGTAGAGAATATGGATATATATTCAACTTGGACTAAGATGGAGCATACCTTAAAGGAGATGGCGAAAGAAGTCCTCGGAGAATCTAGAGGGAACGGGCCACCAAGTAAGGACACATCATGGTGGAACGAGGAAGTAAAACAAGCAATAAAGGGCAAGCGAGAATGCTACAAATTATTTGAGAAATGTAGGAGCGACGAGAACTATGAGAAGTAGGGCTGTAAACGAGTTGAGTCCGAACGAGTTTTACATGTTCAAACTCGAACTCGTTTATATTTATCGAGTTCGAGTTTTTCTCGAGTTCGAGTTCGATAAAATTTGTTGGTTCGAACTCGAGCTCGATAGAGTTCGAATTGTTCGCGAGCTACTCGCGAGCCTCTCGAGTCGGTCTCGATTCGAGCTTAAACGTTTCGAGTTCGAGTCTCAAGTTTTTTTGGAAACAAAACTTTTTTTGGCCAAACAAGCCAAGGCCAAGTCAATGGCCGGCCATGGCCGTAGGAAATATACACCATGTCCCGGCCCAGCTTCAGCTATATAGCCTAGCGCCTTGTTCAAGTTTGGTTTCTTATCAATATGGGATATTTGGCTTGCAAGGCGCGGCCAAGGCAAGGGCCGGCCAAGGCCGAGCCAAGCCAAGGCCACGGCTGCCAGGCGCCTCATTTACTTCTACTTTCTTTTCGACGTGGGATATAGGTTGCAAGGGCCAAGGCCTAGCCAAGGCAAGGCCACGGCCAGCCAAGGCAAGGCCACGGCTGAGCCAAGGCCACGGCCAGCCAAGGCAAGGCCAAGGCCACGGCCAGCCAAGGCCAATTTCTAATTTTTTTTTTTTTTTGACAAATAAATAGCATCTTAAATATTATATTTTTATTTTGTATAAAAAAATATTATTTATTTTTGACAAATAATAAAAATAAGTGGCAATATTTTTTAGATATATATATAAATTTATGAAATATAATTATTAAGATAATTTTGTTAAAATATTAGGGTTTGGATTTAGGATTTAGGGTTTAAGGTATAGCATTAGAGGTTAGGGTATATCATTAGGGGTTAGGGTTTGGGTTTAGGATTTAGGGTTTAAGGTATAGCATTAGGGGTTAGGGTTTGGGTTTGGGTTTGGGTTTAGGGTTTTAGGTATAGCATTAGAGGTTAGGGTATAGCATTAGGGGTTAGGGTTTGGGTTTAGAGGTTAGGGTTTAAGGTATAGCATTAGAGGTTAGGGTATATCATTAGGGGTTAGGGTTTGGGTTTAGGGTATAGCATTAGAGGTTATGGTATATCATTAGGGGTTAGGGTTAGGGTTTAGGGTATAGCATTAGGGGTTAGGGTATATCATTAGGGGTTAGGGTTTAGGGTATAGCATTAGAGGTTAGGGTATATCATTAGGGGTTAGGGTTAGGGTTAGGGTTTAGGGTATATCATTAGGGGTTAGGGTTTGGGTTTAGGGTATAGCATTAGGGGTTAGGGTATATCATTAGGGGTTAGGGTTTAGGGTATGGAGTATAGCAATTAGGGTTTAGGGTATGGAGTATATGATCTAGGGTTTAGGGTATGGAGTAATAGTAGTAGTGGTAGTAGTGGTAATGATAGTAGTGATAGTAGTGAATTAGTGATGGTAGTAGTAGTAGTAGTAGTAGTGGTAGTAGTGGTAATGATAGTAGTGGTAGTAGTGAATTATTGATGGTAGTAGTAGTGGTGGTTGTGGTGATGGTGGTAGTGGTGGTAGTAGTAATAGTAGTAGTGGTAATGATAGTAGTGGTAGTAGTGAATTAGTGATGGTAGTAGTAGTGGTGGTTGTGGTTGTGGTGATGGTGGTAGTGGTGGTAGTAGTGGTGGTAGTCGTAATAGTAGTAGTGGTAATGATAGTAGTGAATTAGTGATGGTAGTAGTAGTGGTGGTTGTGGTGATGGTGGTAGTGGTGGTAGTAGTGGTGGTAGTAGTAATAGTAGTAGTGGTAGTAGTGGTAACGATAGTATTATTAATAAAAATTTAAAACTCATTATTAATAATACCAGTGTTCTAAATTTATATAAATTTATGAAATATTTTCAAAAATATTTCATAAATTTATGAAATACTCCCTCCGTCCCAATAAGAGCTTCCCTTTTTGCCATTTTGGGTGTCCCGCTAATAGCTTCCACTTTCCTTTTTTGGCAAAGGAATCTTTACTATTTCCTCCACTCATTCTCTCTCCTCATTATTTTAATACTCACAACACTATTATAATTTACTATTCCCTCCACTCATTCTCTCTCCTATTTTCAAATTACACTCACAACATCTTTACTTCCCTCCCATTTCCTTAATTTGCGTGATTTTTAAAAAAGTGGAAGTAATTGTTGGGACGGAGGGAGTATTTATTTTTCAAAAAAAATAAAAAAAAAATTGCATTTGCATTTGCCTTGACCTTGGCTCGGCCTTTGCCTTGGCCGTGGCCTAGCAAGACTTATCCCACATCGAAAAGGAATTACAATATAACGGCCTCAGCCTCGCGGCGCCGCCCTTGGCCCTTGGCTTCGGGCCCCGCCGTCGCCATTGCCCGCTCGCCGCCCTCTGCCACGCTCCCTCATTATCCCACATTGAATTGAAAAAAAAAAAAAGCCTTGGCCTAGTGCCTATATAACCACTAACCAGCAACAAAGAGATGGAAAATTTGTTTTGGCCTTGGCCTTTGGACATTATTCCAGATTTTAAACTAAATGCTTATATAATATACTCCCTCCGTCCCATGTGAATGGGCACTAACTTTATGGGTGTGGGAATTAAGGAAAAGTAGGAGAGAGAAATAGGTGGAGGAGGTGTTTCTGAGTATGAAGAATTAAATAGGAGAGAGAATGAGTGGGAGGAATAGTTAGGAGAGAGAATGTTGTGAGTGTAAAAGTGAAGTAGGAGAGAGAATGAGTGGGTGGGTGGAATAGTGAATATTTGTTTCCATTTTGGGCAGTGTCCATTCACGTGAGACGTCCCAAAAAGGAAATAAGTGTCCATTCACGTAAGACGGAGGGAGTATGTAAACAATTAATATAAATTCGAGTTTTTATCGAGTTTATCGAGTCGAGCTCGAGTCGAGTCCGAATCGAGCTTTCTCGAGCTCACGAGTCGAGCTTGTTCGACACGAAAATTTCACGAGTTAAAATTCTCGTTCGAGCTCGAACTTCAACTCGAGCTCATTCGAGTCGAGTTTTTTCGAGTCCGAGTCGAGTTCGAGCAACTCGGTTCGTGTAACAGCCCTAATGAGAAGTATAAAGAAGCTAGAAGAGATGCTAAGAAAGCAGTAAGAGACGCAAGAGCAAATGTGAATCAAAAAATCAAAAACTTTATGATAAGTTGGATACAAAAGAAGGGGAAAAGGACATCTACAGAATCGCTCGTATGAGGGATAAGAGGACACGAGATATCGAGACGGTTAAATATGTGAAAGATGTAGATCAAAGAGTTCTAGTCGGAGATAAAGAGATAAAAGATAGATGGAGTTCGTACTTTGATACCTTGTTCAATGGCGGTCAAGAGCAGGATATTGGAGATTTAAATATCTCTTCGAGTATGGTTAATCGAGATTTTATGCGGAGAATTCAAAAGAGTGAAGTGGAAATTGCAATGAAAAAGATGAGATTGAAGAAAGCTGTAGGACCGGATGGTATACCAATTGAGGTTTGGAAATGTTTCGGGGAGAGGGGAATAGATTGGTTAACAACGCTATTTAACAAGATATGGAGAATTAACACAATGCCATTGGAGGGGCGGAAGAGTACTTTGATCCCTTTGTATAAGAACAAAGGTGATGTCCAAGATTGTGCCAACTATCGGGGGATCAAACTAATGAGTCATACTATGAAACTTTGGGAAAGAGTGATTGCACAAAGGATGAGAAAAATTATGGATATTTCGGATAACCAAATTGGATTTATGCCGGAAAGATCGACTATGGAGGCAATATATCTTATGAGACAAACCATGGAGAAATATCGGGATCAAAAGAAAGATTTGCATATGATTTTCATTGATTTGGAGAAGGCGTATGATAAAGTGCCAAGATAGGTACTTTGGTGGGCATTAACAAAGAAGGGTGTTTCAAAGAAATATATTGATATTATCAAGGACATGTATAATGGAGTTAATATTTGTGTACAGACTAGTGTTGGGAAGACTGAAGAGTTCCCTATAAAGATTGGAGTGCATCAAGGTTCCGCACTTAGCCCCTTTCTTTTTGCTTTGATAATGGACGAATTGACGAGTCGACCCAAGATGATATACCGAGGAGTGTATGTTGTTCGCGAGATGATATCAGGCCGATTGACGAGACAAGAGAGGGTGTTGAAAGTAAATTGGAGTTATGGAGACATACTTTGGAATCTCGAGGTTTTCGACTAAGCAGAAGCAAGACTGAATATTTGGAGTGTAAGTTTAGCAGAGTTGAAAGTAGAGATGCAGGGGCGGTCACATTTGATGGAAATATTGTCCAAGCTTCTGAGTTTTTTCGCTATCTTGGATCCATTATCCAAAAGGATGGAGAATTAGATGGTGATGTGGCTCATAGGATTAAAGCAGGTTGGTTGAAGTGGAAGAGTGCCACAGGGTTTCTATGTGATCGCGGCATGCCCAATAGATTAAAGGGAAAATTCTACCGCACGGCAACTAGGCCGGCATTGCTTTACGACACCGAATATTTAGCCGTGAAACAGTATCACGTGCATAAGATGAATGTGGCGGAGATGCGTATGCTTCGATGGGTGTGCGGTCATACAAGAAAGAATCGATTGGGAAATGAGGTGATCAAAGGTAAAGTAGGAGTTGCGCCCATTGAGAATAAAATGAGGGAAAATCGTCTGAGGTGGTTTGGACATGTGAGAAGGAGACCGAGTGATGCACCGGTTAGGAGGTCGGAACAGTGGAGAAATGATAAAATGGCGAGGGGTAGGGAAAGACCCAAACAAACTTGAATTAGAGTGATTGAAAATGATATGAGTTTACTTGGAGTGGATGAAAGTATGGTGTTGAAGAGGCCGGAGTGGAGAGCAAAAACCCATATGGGGGGCTGATTTTTTTTTTCCAACATCCTTTTCACACGATGACATATGAGGGTTCATGTTAGCCGACCCCAAATTATTTTGGGACTAAGGCTTTGTTGTTGTTGTTGTTGTTTTCCTTTATATTTTGAAATAATGTTAGTTGACCATCTATGTGAATATTTGCTCATTATTGTCATCAAAATATAAACGACAATGAAAAATAGGTTTTATATATTTGGCTAAATTCTATTGTATGTAATGTGTGATTTTGATTATTATGTCATGTAAAATGTTGACCCCCCTCACTTTGAATCCTGGATCCGCCACTGCATCTTCCCTGCTAAGTCTAATGGAATTAAATCAGGATTTTTACCCAAAATCATCCCACCACAAGTCCAAAACCTACAGATTGGAGGACTTCATTTTTGGTCTTAGAGAAACCTAGATTTGCGATATACTGTATTTATAGTGAGAAACCAATGAAATTGTAGCATGAACGCCCGTGCTGGAGACGAGAGCAAGTTTTCATAATGGCTGAACGAGTTTACTTCCTCTTTTCCGTCCATTTTGGGAGGGAAGAATAGGATGGACCAAGAAGGGGCTTGTTATCCATCCATTTTATTTTTCCCTCCAGCCCCACCATATTCAATTCTTGAAAACATGAACAGTAAAGAGGAAGCATCATTATCCCTGAATGCTCTCTCTTACACTCAACCAAACATGATACTCCCTCCGTCCCAAATTGAATGTCCTCTTTTGTCCCAAAATGAATGTCCTTTTGAAACTTTACCTTCAAATATCTTTGTCCCTAAATCACTTTTTTGATGCAAAAAATTAAAATAAAATAAATCATAGTTCATTATATTTTTGCAAAACTAAAATTTTGAAAGTGATTAGCAAGAATGTTTATGAAAATCAATCTTTTCAAAATGACCCTTAAATCCCAAATGGACATTCATTTTGGGAAGGAGGGAGTACAAGAAACCCAGTCCCTCTCTTTTACATGTTAAAAAGCACAGAACTGATTACTCAAGTTTCTTCCTCTCTGGATGACCCTTTACAATTTTAGTCACACCGCTCACCAGTTATAGACTCTCTGATCTTATCCGCATACCTCAGATTAAGTTGTCTTATTAAAGCAAGATATTTCTAAGGCATACAGTTCCAAGATGCACAGTGAAATATGTAAGCTAACCACAAAGAAACCGAGAACTTAAAGATTGTACCGAATTTAAGTTTGTATAGTGAAGGAAAGTGAGTGAGGAGAAGAAAAGAAAATCCATGTTCAAGCTTGGGATTCTGCCAGCACATAAACATGATATTAAACCCCTAAGTTTTATTGACACCATCGATGCTAGATGTCTTTCTAAATGAGGAGCAATTTCATTTGCTACATTCTCAAACACTACTGAAAGCTAATAGTTGAGTTTAGAAGCATGTTTCCACATTCGACAAGCATAATCCCACCACCAGAATCCAACAACAACAACAAAAAAAAAAAAAAAAAAAAGAGGACGTTAAGAAAAACGCTCAAAGTCATCTTTCGAAACAGCAAATGAGATCCTTATCATCATAAAATACTTCTCCTGCGAGCCAGGAAAGAAACTTCAAGGTAGCTTTCACACCAAGGAGCTCCTCCAGAACCCACACTCCTTATGGTAGTAAATCTAGTTTCTTCCTACAACATCCCTAGCATTATATAGATGTAATAAACAGGATCTATGTGCCTACTTCAGCTTTTAATAACGTTAGTTAGAGTTCTCGAGCATAGAATACACACCATGGAAATGGAATTGGGATTAGGGCTCTATAGTTCAAACTTTAGGCTATTACTGCTCCAGTTCGAATCTCACTAATGCATTCCATGCTCCCAAGACAAGATTGCAACGACTTATCAAGAACCATACCAACATTGTTATAAAGCCAATTTGAACATAAATATAATCACTTTGGGGGGAAATACTAAGCTAAAATTAGGAGAAACTGCAGCTAAAAATAATCTTAAGACACCAAAGTTGAGATTTTTTAAAATTCAATCCTTGTCACCGAGCAATGTGAAGCATTTTCGATTCAATTTTTGATTTTTCAATTCCAGATCATCTTGCCGGCAATATGAAAACCTAAAATTAAATTCAGGGCACAGAATTTGGAACCTGTGGGGGAAGACCACGCAGCATGAACAACGCACTTCTCCTGTACATTGGAGCAGAACCCAACAGTGATCTTGTTGAGATCGCCCCGAAGAACGGACCCGTCCCAAACGGATGAACCGTCGCACACATTGACTTGACCGGCGAGAACCACGTTGGGGGCAACGTAAGCGTCAACGGCGATCTTAGGGAGCCATTGACCGAGGGGAATGATCTGCCTCTGTCCTCTGTAATCCCACTTCACTCGATCCGGCGATTCAGTGATCTTCGCCGCCGCTTCTCTGGCGAGGGTCCGGGTGAGGAGTTGGTGGGTGGAGGGGAGAAATGAAGTTAGGGCTTTTCTAGACAATCGAGCTAAAGTCGCCATTGGTGATTCTCTCTACAGAGTGAGGAAATTCGATGGCTTTAGCCTGGAATGGAATGGACCAAGTAATAGTAATAGTAACAGTAACATTAGTGGAGACGGATGGAGAATTGGAGATGGCCATTTTGGGGCAGGTCCGTCGGCGGCCCGTCCGGCCGTGACCCGCTTGGCCCGCGCCAGTTCAGCCCCCGTGTCCCGTTATTCGCTTGGGCCGCTTCGTATATGAGACAGACTTGGATCAGAGATGTCCCGTAACGATCGGGCTTTGGCCCGCGAATCAGATGATCCGTTTGACCCGTGGATCAGGGAGTCCGTATGAACCTGTTTTTGTAAATGTCCAAAATATTATTTCCTAATCAATAAAAAATTAATAACAAATAAAAATAAATAAAGAGTAATCAGTTCCTCTTTTATTTTATATACTTTCATTTGTTTAGTTTTTTTTATATATATCTATTTGTAAAATATATCAGTAATAAAAGAAGTCTAAAATATTATTTCATAGTCAATAAATAATTAATAAAAATTAAAAATAAATAAAGAGTAGTCCTCCCTCTTTTATTTTATATACTTTCATTTGTTTAGTTTTTTTTTTTATCTTTTTTATATACATATTTGTAAAAATATCAGTAATAAAAAAAATCTAAAATATTAATTACTAGTCAATAAAAAATAAAAATAAATAAAGGATAGTCCGTCCCTCTTTTCTTTTATATACTTTTATTTGTTTGGTTATTTTTTATCTTTTTTTATATATACCTATTTGTAAAAAATATCAGTAATAAAAAAATTTTAAAATATTATTTCCTAGTCAATAAAAAATTAATAAAAAATAAAAATAAATAAAGGGTAGTCCGTCCCTCTTTTATTTTATATACTTTCATTTGTTTATTTTTTTATCTTTTTTTATATACCTGTTTGTAAAAAATATTAGTAATAAAAAAAGTCTAAAATATTATTTCTTAATCAATAAAAAATTAATAAAAAATAAAAAAGAAATAAAGGGTAGTCTGTCCCTCTTTTCTTTTATATACTTTTATTTGTTTAGTTTTTTTTTTATCTTTTTTTATATATCTTTTTGTAAAAAATATCAGTAATAAAAAAAGTCTAAAATATTATTTTCTAGTCAATATAAAATTAATAAAAAATAAATAAAGGATAGTCCGTCCCTCTTTTCTTTTTTATACTTTCATTAGTTTAGTTTTTTTTTATCTTTTTTATATACATTTTTGTAAAAAATATCAGTAATAAAAAAAATTAAAATATTATTTTCTAGTCAATAAAAAATTAATAAAAAATAAATAAAGGGTAGTCCGTCCCTCTTTTCTCTTATATACTTTCATTTGTTTCGTTTTTTTTATATTTTTTATATACCTTTTTATAAAAAATATCAGTATTAAAAAAAGTATAAATTATTATTTTCTATTCAATAAAAAATTAATAAAAAATAAAAATAAATAAAGGGTAGTACGTCCCTCTTTTCTTTTATATACTTTCATGTGTTTAGTTTTTTTATCTTTTTTTATATACATTTTTGTAAGAAATATCAGTAATAAAAAAAAAGTCTAAAATATTATTTCCTAGTCAATAAAAAATTTAAAAAATAAAATAAAAATAAAGGGTAGTTCGTCCCTCTTTTCTTTTCTATACTTTCATTTCATTTGTTTAGTTTTTTTCTATATTTTTTTTATATAAAAAACAACTAATTTTTTTATGTCTTAATGATTTTATATTTTAAAAATAACTTATTAAATACTAAATTATTATTTTTTTCGATATTTTTTTTTATTTTTTTTTAAAAAAATAGGAAAACTCGCTTGGTCTGTGGATCTTCAGATACGGGCCAAACGGGCGGGCTTGGACATCTGAAATAGGACGGGCGGGGCCGGGTTTAAGACTGTTTCATCATACTGGCTCACGGGCTTCAACCCTTCCAGCTCGCGGGTTGGTCCGTACGAACCGGGACGGGTCAGCCCAGCCCGTTTGGCCATCACCAGAGAGCCAAAGAGAGCAAGTTTATCGCTAGGCCTTGTTTGGTTAACATTTTCAAAAGGGACGGTAACCCCCCCCCCTTTTTTCTCATTTAGTTTTTTTTATTATTATTATTATTTATAATTTTTTATATCTTAATGATTTTTTATTTTAAAAATAACTTATTAAATACTAAATTATTTTTTTATTTTTTCCATATTTTTTTGATTTAAAAAAAAATAGGAAAACTCGTTTAGTCTGTGGATCTTCAGATACGGGCCAAACGGGCGGGCTTGGACATCTGAAATGGGTCGGGTCGGGCCGGGTTTAAGACTGTTTCATCACACGGGCTCACGGGCTTCAACCCTTCCAGCTCGCAGGTTGGTCCGTACGGACCAGGATGGGCCAGCCTAGCCCGTTTGGCTATCACCAGAGAGCCGGAGAGAGCAAGTTTATCGCTAGGCCTTGTTTGGTTAACATTTTAAAAAGGGACGGTAACCCCCCCCCCCTTTTTTTCTCATTTAGTTTTTTTTTTATTTATTATTTCCTCAAAATGAAGCCTTGAAAAAAAAATTATTTGCAAACATATCTGAAACTAGTTATTACCACTCGCTACTGGCAGCAGTAGCGCGTTTGCCTTCTTTTCTTGCTATAAACGATAATAGCGATAGTAGCGAGTTTACCTTCTTTTCTTGCTATAATTAACGATGTTTCACCCAACTTGATTATTTTGACAAATATTTTTCAAGACTTGTCATTTTAGAAAAATACTTTTTTAAAAAATAAAAAAATGAGAAAAAAATTGTAACCCTCTTACCATCCCATCCATCCTTGAGAACCAAATTTCAGTCCCCACAATTTTCTTTATATATATGATGATGCCAAAATCGTCAAATCAACCAAAATTCAAGCGATCGGATGCTCCGGAGATTGCTAGGCCTGAAAATAAGAGAAAACACGTAAACTAAGCCGGGGCGACTCCGGCTAAAGGCCCTCCGGCGTGAGAGTAAGTTCACGGTTTATGTGTAAGAAACTAAATTGACAGAGTTTCTGTATGTAAAAAAGTAACGTACCAAATAATAGGCCATCTGACTTGTATTTATAGTGATGGATTGATAGAATCCATGTTGAATAGAACTTGTAAAGAGATAAGATAATAATCCTAAGAGGATTATATCTGTTAAAGAGTCATTGTTTGACTTGAATTGATGTAGGTGGTTACAATCCTGATTGGATAATAATAACTGTTGAATCCTTATTTGAGTAGGACTGTTCAATCTGCTAGCCGGAGAGCCGAGGAGCATAAATAATTTATCTCGGCGTTTGTGTATAAGCCGAGATGCATGATTTAGCTTCCTCGTTTATTGATGATATGACAGCGTGTGAATAGGACGAGGTGAGTGATTCCGTCTCCTCGTCATAATGAGTTATGTCGAGGTAATAACTTTCCTCTCCTCGTCGTTTGTGACATCTCGGAGCATGATGGGTTAAGGAAATAATATGGAGAGCCCGGTCAATATATGGCCGAGGAGATACTCCTCGGCATACGAGGAGGGTACCTCGGCACTTGTACTTGGGCACTGATACTTGTAAATTGGGTTATGTTTATAGCCCAATCCATTTGGGCCCAACTCGGGCAAGCCCATGGTCGTATCTCGGCTTATACTGTTCAGTGACCCCCGACTTTCTAGCTCAGACAAGGACGAGGAGAAAGTCATCTCGTCCTCGGCTATAGAATACGAACAGGTTTTGACACGTGCCCTTGGCGTCGCTTCATATAACTGACGGTTAATACCATGATGATTACGCGTGGGCCCCCCAGTCCTGTCGTGCCTCGAAAGTTGTTACAAGCATTTAATGTTGGGGGCGCCATACCCGGTGACCCATTTTGTTCTCGGGTTTGACCCGGTTTTGGTGAGTATAAAAACTAAAACCCCTCTCAGTTAAACCTTTACACATCCAAGTTATTTGAGAGCAAATTGCAAGGTTCAGGCGATAATCCCTTCGGCGAGTCTTAGAGCATTCACATACCCAGTTTCCGGCGAGGCTTAGTTTTCCGGTGTTGCAGTCTTCAAGCGTGATTCCGATCGTTCTCTCAAAATTAGGTATAAATTTCTTCCCTATTATGCTTTTTGTTCATGATTTTGCCATTTCTAGGGTTTTAGAAGGGATTTTGGTGTGTCAAGAAAAAAGAACCGCCATTGTTGAATGTTGAAGCTTTTTTAAGTTCTTGACTTTCTGTAAATCTTGCATCAATTCCTTTGTACTTTGTCTGAATTCTTTTGAATGTTATGTAAATTCCCCCATTGATCTTTGATTCCCCCTAGAAATGGATCGTTCTTGGGACCATTCCCCCCGATTCCGCTATGTGTATCACACCGGCAGTCTGAGGGTTTATCGGAGAGAGAGAGGCCCATGGTTGATGCTGAATTTAGATGACATAGGAAAGATGTTGAGAAGTTATGGCCGTACCCGTATGTTCATCCAATACCCAGATAAAACAAGGATAGATCGAATTTACTCCTCGACTCGTAATATAGTGTTGCTTGAGGATAGGGCTGAAATAGTGGAGCACATCGAATTATTCTACCCTTCCTCGGATCGTATAGTTCGCGAGCGTCTAAGTGGTAAGGCTTCCTCCTCGGCTTATCTATAATGACGAGGGGGGATATCCCTCTTCCCCGTCTTAAGATCAGTTATAGACAAGGTCACTAACTTATGCTCCTCGCCTTTTTGCAGATATGACGGGAAGAGGGGGAGAGACCTCCTCGTCGACAAAGATAGTGGATGCCTTTGTTGAAGGTGCCCAAGCCGAAGGCAGTAAAGGCCGAGGAAAAGGAGGCCGAGGTGGAAGACAAGTACGAGAGAGGCCACCCAAAGCCGGGGACCCTATGCTGCAGAAATTATATTCCACGTACGGGGTGGATAAGAACGAATATAGGCTAACTTATATAGGCAAGCCTGTTTTTAAGACGAACAAGGAAGAGAGGAGATTTTACTACAACGATAACCACGTCCACTTTTATTTCAAACAATTTCAACAGGGGCTTCGTCTCCCTTTGGACCCCTTCATCAACGAATTTCTGGGTGACGTGAGGGCTATCCCAGCCATGTTGGGAGCTAATGGTACCCGGGTCCTCGTTAGTTTTATCGTGCTCTGCCGAAGTCTAGGCTACGAGCCCACCATGGGAGCCTTCCGTCATTTCTACCAGATCCGCTACGTAAAGGATAGCTGGCTCCTTGTCATACGGAGTGCCCCCAAGACACCAAAAATACTTCTTTCAATGTCTAGCAAGGTTGGTGGTTGGGATAATCATGTCATAAGGGTAGAGAGGGCAAGGCTGGGAATTCCAATCTCCCTTTGATGATCCAACCTCGTCTGGTCCAGTTCAGAAGTATGGATGGACCCAAGACCTGATCAAACGCCTCGAGGAGTTTGCCGAGGTGGGGCTCCTTGATTGGTCGGCATTAGAATCCTCGGATCATTACTACGTCCAGGCAGGCTTGATGCCGGGACCGAGGGACGGGGTTGTTCCCCTTGTCACTGTGAAGAGGGGGAGGCGTTTTAATGATTGGAGGACACATCCCGGCCTCGTTTTCCATGAGGATTGTCCGAGGTGTAAGGTCCCTCCACTTGACCAATGCCTCAAAGAAGAAAATGTGGCTGGATGTAAATGCTTTACCCTTTGCCTTTGATACTTGTGTTTTTAATGTTTAACTCTCATTCTGCTTGTATTTAACCATCTCTCCCTTGTCTTTGCAGATTTAACCCTTGATCAAGAAGCGAAGCTAGCCATGAAGAAGTTAAATCCCGTGGAGCTGATCAAGCAGGAGAGGCGCTTGGCCAAGGCCTCGGCTTTGAAGGAGAGGAAGGAGGACGCCAATAATCGCAACCTCCTTTTAAACACTCAGGGTGATCATCCCCTTCCTCTCAAATTACATGAGGAGGTTGAGGCCGAGGAGAGGGCCTCTGACGGCCAAACAAATTTATCAATTGCAGAGGGCCATAGCCTCCATGTTGATTCCACCGAGGTAGAGACTGAGCCTCCGACCGAGGAGACAGGGCTCGTCCAAAGGCGTTCTAGCTCCAAGAGGCCTCAAAGTGCTTCTACCGAGGAGCCCCAAGCCAAGAGACCCGCCGGGGAGCCCTCCAACCCCGAAGCTCTTCCTCCCCTCACTATCCAGACCATCAAATCTCATGACGATGCCAAGGAGATGGCCAGGCGTATGGCTGCAAACGTTCCCCGTTTGAGGGGCATCCCTCTGCAAAACAGGAAGGGTCCTTTATTAAGGCTGGGCCGAGCTCCTGTCCAAAGAGCCTTGGACGAGGAGTCCTATGAAGCACTCGTCCGAGAGAAACCTAGCCAAGAGAATTTGCTCTGCCGTAAGGGGCTTACTATCTCGTATTCTCCAGTATTGATTCAATGACTTTATACTTGATTTGATATCTGACATTGATTTTTCTTGCAGTGGGCTTCCATTACGGCCTATGAGAATGTCTTGGCCAAGAATAATGCTAAGCAGCTGCATGAGGCCAAGGCCGCCCAGGAAAAGGGCGAGGCCGAGAAAGCGGCTCTGGCTGAGCTTTTGAAGGCCAAGGATGCCGACCTACAGGCTGCTCAAGCCAAGGTCGAGGCCGAGGTGACGAGGGCAGAGGAAGCCCGAAAGCAGGTGCAGGAGGCTCGTGCCCAAGCCGAGGAGCATCTCCGGCTGAAGGAGGCCGAGCTGACTGAGGCCAGGAAGGCCAAGGCCGAGGTCCAAGTGAGGGACGAGGAAGCCGAAGCCAAATGCCGGGGCTATGAGGCTACCCTTGTTTCCAGGGAGGAGGCGGCCGTGACCCATTTCAAGGAGAGCCAAGCTCTCCAAGATGCCGTGGATGCGAAGACGGTGACAATGTTTGAGGACGGGTACCTTCACTTGGCCTGTCGTCTGCTAGCTGACCCTTACACCGGCCTGGACATTCACAAGATTGCTCTGCTGATCAGCCAGGATCAGTATGACCAGGAAGCTAGGGCTCTTTACCCTTTGGTCCCCTTTTCTCAATACAATCTGGACGTAATGGCTGGGGAAGATGCCCAAGCAGCCCGAGAAGCCTGGGTGCCCCCATCTGTTGTTCCCGGTAACCTTCAAGCCTTGGTGGAGGCCATTCAGGACGAGGGGGTGGAAGCCGAGGACATGGAGGCCGAAGTTGGGGGAGGAGAGGCCGAGGTGACTGGTGCTGGAACTGAACAGATTGTCCTTCCTCCCCCTGGCACTATCGCGGAGGATTGGCTAGACAAGCCTTTCGATGAGGCTGAGTAGACTTAGGATTTTTCTTTCTTTTTGCTGTAATAGTTGGTAGGACTTGTACTTTCTATTGAATATCAATGAAAAAGTCCCTTTGTTTTAATTCATGTTGTTTCTATGAATTGTTCAAGTATTTGTTTTTATGCTGTGTATAGGCACAAAACCTATAAAGGGGGAAGGTCGAGGAGAGTCCCTCGTCCCCAGTTAAAAGTAAGTTGTTAGGCCGAGGTGAGGTCCTTTGGCTTTGAATGAACTCTTAAGTCGTATAGGTCGTGGAGGGGTTCCTCGGCTTTGACTGTTAGGTGATTTCTTCTTTTTCGTCTCCTTATGCCGAGGAAGATGACTCGTGCACAGGTTTCAGACGTGATGACTCTTATTCGTAGTGACAAGGTGTTTCCTTGTCTTGGCGTGAGGCCAGTCAATGAGCCGAGGAGAGTTCCTCGGTCTTGACTGTTTAAACCTTGTAATCCTTGAATCAAGGCGGACCCTTGTCAGGATGTAAGGCAAGCCAGTATGTCGAGGGATGGTCCTCGTGTTGGCTGTTAGGAACCTATAGTCATTGAGTCAAGGCGGACCCTTGTCAAGATGTAAGGTGTGTATTTTGAAGAGTCGGGGATCAGATCCTCGTCTTCCGGTGTTTGTATTTGGAGTTGATAGTTGCTTTGCATGCTGGAAGAAGTTGCTTTCATAAACTAGAACGTGATTACATCAAACTGCAATCCTATCAACTAAAAAGTAAAAGACAGAAAATAAGAAACTAATCTATTGCAAAATAAACTAGACTAGTGATAGTATCTTCGAAGATTGTCGGAGTGCCATGGATGTTTGAGATCCTTCCCCTCCTTAGTCTTCAATCTGTAGGTCCCCTCTCGAATGACTTGGGGAGAGCTTGTTTTGTTCTGACTTCCGACCAGTTGCTTCGATTTTTCTAAGTACCCAATTGCCTACTTGGAATACTCTTCGGATGACCCTCTTGTCATGATATGCCTTGGTCCTTTGTTTGTAGTTCACCATCCTCATCTGTGCAGCTAGTCGTTTTTCATCTACCAGGTCTAGGTCTAGGAGCCTATTAACCTTGTTGACTTGCTCATCGTAATGGGAGTTTCTCACAGTGGGGATGGCCATTTCAGCTGGCGCCATAGCCTCAGAACCGAAGGTTAATGCGAATGGGGTTTCCCCGGTTGGCCCCCGGGTGGTTGTGCGAACAACCCATAAAGCTAGGGGAAGTTCGTCCAACCATCTACCCTCGCGTCCTTCAAGGTTCTTTGTAAGGGCTGTTAGGACCAGTTTATTGGCAGCTTCTGCTTGACCGTTGCCTTGGGGTCTGCTAACTGATGATTTTGCATGGCGGACTTTGACTCTTTCCAATTCTGTTGTAAATGCCGCAGAGAATTGGAGTCCATGATCTGAGACAATTGTATGAGGGAGGCCAAATCGACACCAGATATAATCATGGACGAAGTTGATTGCGTTCTCTTCCGTTATCTTGGCTAGTGCCTTGGCTTTTATCCACTTGGAGAAGTAGTCCACAGCTACGATGACGTACTTGCAATTACCTCGGGCGGGAGGGAAGGGACCGATAATGTCAATCCCCCACATGTCAAATGGCCACGTAGGTATCACGAGTGTCTGCTCAACTGCCGGTAGTCTAGGAATGTCGGAGAATCTTTGGCACTTGTCACATTTTCTAACATAGGCGTGCGTGTCCTCCCTCAGGTTTGGCCAATAATAACCTAGCGATATGACCTTGTCAACTAAGGTTCTGGCCCCCGGGTGTCCGCCGCAAACACCTTCATGTACTTCGGCCAAGAGGTTCTCAACTTCCTTGGGATAGACACACCTTAGCAGGGGCTTGGTGAAGGATCGTCGGTAAAGGACTCCACTTATTACCACGAACCTTGGAGATCTCTTCTTGACAAGTTTGGCTTGTGCTTCATCTTCCGGGATCTTGTCTTTCTCGATGTAGTCATCTATCCTGTAACGACCCTAACCCTAGGCACCAATTTTAGCATCATATTATATGCTTTTAATATTATTGTTAAAATTATGTGATCATTTTATATCATTAATTTCTTATATTAGGTTAAGAGGATTGGGAAATTAAATAAAGCATCTTGGGAAAAGTATAATAATAGAAATGGATAAAATAAATAAAATATGAGTAGTTAGGCTTCTTTGTGTAAGGGAAAGAATTAAAGGATTTAAATGTAAAGATTTAAAAAAAAAGGCTTTGATGGTTGGGCATGGGGGGCCATTTTCCCCTCCTTAAATCCCTCACCATGTTTCCCCCTCCTTAGTCAACACCCCATACTCCTCCCCATACTTTCCCCATCTTCTTTACATCTTCCTCCATCAACCTCCTTCATCCTCCTTAAAGAAAAGTTCCATGGAAAATCTCCATGGAAATCCTTCCCAAGATCTTTTCTTCCAAAATTCATAGTAAATCCAATTCTTCTCCATTTTAAGATCCGGGTGTACTTCCATGTTCGTAGAGGCAAGGGGAATACATCAAGCTAGACAAATCTTGGTTTCATCTCATATCTCTAAAGTAAGTTATTATGACTTCTTTCTAAATATTGCACATTTTATGTGTTAATGAATGTTTTATAAAAAGAAAAAGTATATTGTATTTTTAATATGGTTATTTGAGTAAAATGATTATTCAAGATTTAATTGATTTTAGTTGTGATATGAAGGTTTAAGTTGAAGGAATGATGATATAATGGGAGTAATATATTAATGACTTGAATGGGGTTATTATGATTTTCTCTTCTAATTAATGTTCATGAATTATTTGGTGTTGTTATTATTATTAAAATGGTTATTAGATGCTTTGGAAACCTTCTTGTAGTTAAGAAATTGGTTTATGTTATAGTATGATGTGGTTGTTTTAGGAAGATGATCAATAGTGTAAGAAAATGGATTAAGTTAGATTAAGAAGTTTAAACTTGAATTGTGGTAGTGAAATGGGTGGAGAATCAAGTGGTAAATGATCTAGAGTTTTATTAATTGGGGATTAAATGATTTAAAATGAGGTTTGTAAAGTTAGAAAATCCTTTTGGTATTTTTAAGGAAGATTATAAAAAGGGAGAAGAAAATATGTGAAAAGGAGTTAGAAATTTCGAAGTGCAGAAAATCCCCTTGGGCGGTCGCCCATAGGCCCTTGAGCGGCCGCCCAACCCACCAGAAGGTATAACCCTTTTTAGACCCTCTTGGGCGGTCGCCCATAGTGACTTGGGCGGTCGCCCATGTCACCAGAAGTTCACCAGTTTCCTTTCTTGCTGAATTTTAACCACAACCACTAAGTATGATTCCTAACCCTTTCAAAGTAGTGAAATCTAATCTGCTTCAGATATGAATTAATCCTTTTTAACCTAAGTTAAAGTAGAATACCTTGGCTAGGCCATGATGTCTTATTTGGTCAAAATGGAATTATGGGAAGTAGGTCTTGCACCTTTATTAATATTATTCAAGGTTGAGTAGTAACTTTGTAAGAATGGTTTACGGTTTAGGTTGGCCTTACTTGCTCCCATACCTTGGTGATTAGTTGAACAGTGTAGAGACTAAAATCACACTAGTGTGTTGGTTAGGAATGTATATGTGTTATATCAATAGATTGTATCCCGATTGTGGATTATTTGGTATATGGTTGTATTGTATCCCGATTGTGGATTATTTGGTATTGTTATGTTGTATCCCAGTTGTGGATTATCTGGCATATTGATTATATTGCATCCCGGTGTGGATTATGTGGTTATATGGATACCTTATATGAACTCATATTCGTTAATGGTATGATGCATAGTGTATTAAATGGTTGTTGCACTATGGTATTGATTAGCATGAGTATATTTTACCATGTTGTTATATTATTATCCCTTTTTGTGGATTTATTTCAAGTAACTATTATGTGCTTGGATATTACATGTGATTAGGGGGTATAATGGAATTCAATCAATTATTGATTTGTTCTATAAATGATTGAAGGTTCATTATACACAGTGACCTACCACTCTGTGGCCACGCGAGTGGGTGTGCAAGCTGCGTATTGAGCCAAAAGCCTTACATACTAGCTGCGATTGGTGATTAGGGGAATGCTTCGTATTAAGTCAAAAGCTTTACGGTTAGCGATATTATTGTTGGATACTCGATTTAGTATCGATTTTCTTATATGGATCTCGGAGTATGAGTCCTATAAGAGGTAAATGTCTTGGAGCGATTCACCAACGAGAGGAGTTTCACTCCCACGTTGTACGACTTATTGTTCAGACGGGAAAGGTAAAATGAGGTAACGTAAGGTGTTTACCGCTTTCATAATGTGTTATGTGTTACTATGCTATGTGTTGCATATTGTTTGGCATCTTGCTGCATTCATAATAGCTTATTGAGATTTATTCTCACCCCCTCCCTTTTACTGCTTTAGATTGTCTTTGAGACAGTGACTGAACCAGTGAGGCCGGGGAAAGAGTTTGGACTCTTGCTTTTGGGACTTGTCAGGATAGGTATATGAGTGGGTTGTCAGGAGTCATAATTTATTATTACTCTTTTATAAGTTGTAAGGAAAACTCTTTTGTTAAACAATGTTAATTAGGGATTTCAATGTAATTAATTAAGTATGGTTATTAAAGTATTTGATTAAATTCCTTCAAGTGGAGATATTATTATTTGATTTTGTTTATTGGAAATTGAGAATTGGTTTTCTTGTAAAGGCAAATGAAAGTTTAAAAAAAAAAATTAAGATGGGTTTTCTTAGTTTGAGCTTCTCAAGCTCGGGACACGCGTTAGGTCCCGGGTTGGGGTGCTCACATATCCAGCATCTTTCCTCTTCGTCAAGGAGCATAACTTGTAGTCTTTCATACGCAGGTTCCTCAGCATAAACTACATATGGATTGGTCTTAGACTTAGACACATCCATAGTCGCTAGTTTGGATAGAACGTCTGCGATTTGATTATCTTCCCTGCCAATCTTCTTAAGTTCAAAGAATTCCATCTTCTTCGTCATGTCAAGGACAAGGTCTCTATACTTGGCAAGGGTGGGGTCTTGGGTGTTATACTCTCCCTTTACTTGCTTGACAACGAGTTGGGAGTCACAGAATGCCGCCACCTTGGTTGCTCCGTAGAAGGAGGCCAACTCAATGCCGAAGATTAGAGCCTCGTATTCGGCTTGGTTGTTGGAGGCAGGAAACTTGAAACAGATGATATCTTGCACGGTGTACTCTTCTTCAGGACTTGCTAGTACAACTCCAGCTCCGCTTCTTTATTTCGTAGCTGATCCGTCCGTGTATAGAATCCAACAGTTGGATGGGAGTTCGACGGGAGACTCTGCTTCCTCCGGTGTGTTTTGTTTACGGGAGGTGGGGACATGTTCACCCATGAAGGCAGTCTCAACCATGAATTCAATCAAAGGTTGTGCCAGGAGGGTCTTCCTTGGTTGGTACGTGATATCAAACTCCGTAAGAGCGATGGACCAATTAAGGAGACGTCCGGAGCCATCCAACTTATGCAATATCTTCTTCAGTGGCTCATTCGTGTACACGGTGATGGGATGTGCAGAAAAATAGGCACGTAGTTTCCTTGATGCAATAACTAGCGCGTATGCTATCTTCTCCACATTGAAGTATCTGCTTTCTACGTCAGATAATGCCTTTGACACGTAGTACACAGGTTTCTGCGTTCCTTCATCGTTTCTTACTAGGACAGCTGCGACTGCATGGTCCGTAGCGGCTAGGAATACATATAGCATCTCACTGGTAATCGGACTACTAAGCAAGGGAGAGGAACCCAAGTACTCCTTCAACCGGAGGAATGCTTCAGAGCATTCGGGAGTCCAGGAGAAGCTCTTGGTACCCTTCAGTACCTTGAAGAATGGTAATGATTTTTCGGCGGATTTGGCAATGAATCTTCCTAGCCCCGCTATTCTTCCATTTAATCTTTGAACCTCCTTGATGGTAGTAGGTTCCTTCATGTCAATTAGCGCCTTAATTTTTTCAGGGTTGGCCTCTATTCCTCTTTGAGATACCATGAAGCCTAGGAATTTTCCCGCCGTTTCTCCCAATACGCACTTGCTTGGATTCAGCTTCATGTTATTAGCTCGGAGGTTGTTTATTGTCTCTTCCAGGTTAGGAGCATGACTGCCCTCCCTAGTCTTTATGACCATGTCATCGATATAGGCTTCCATGTTGCGGCCTATTTGTGCTTCAAATACCTTGTTCACCATGTGTTGGTATGTAGCACCGGCATTTTTGAGCCCGAAGGGCATCATAACATAACAATAGTTTCCCCCAGGTGTTTGGAAGGCCGTCTTTTCAATGTCCTCTTCCGCCATTTTGATTTGATGGTAGCCGGAATAGGCGTCTAGGAAACTGAGTGTCTGGTGTCCAGCAATGGAGTCAACCAACTTGTCAATTCTGGAGAGAGGATAGCTGTCCTTGGGGCAGGCTTTGTTCAGATCGGTGAAGTCTATACACATACGCCACTTCCCATTTTGCTTTTTCACCATTACCACATTGGCCAACCAAACGGGGTATTTGATTTCACGAATAATTCCGGCATTAAGTAGTTTTTGTACCTCTTCTTTGATAGCTTCCTCCTTATCCCTTGCAAAATTTCTCCTTGTCTAGGAGATAGTTTTCGCCAATGGGTTAACTTCCAAGCGGTGGAGTGCTACTTCTTCGTTGAGATCCCCCGCATGTCTTCTACTCTCCAGGCAAAGACGTCTAGACTGTTTTTTAGGAGGGATATGATTTCTTGCTTCTCTTCAGGTGATAACTGGCCCCCGAGTTTGATTTTTTGTTCCGGATAATCGGGATTGATAACTATCTCTTCCAGTTCATCCACATGCTCCATTTCAGGACCGTCTCGGAATTTCAGGGACTCAATTATGATCTCTCTAAGTCTTCTACCCTCATTATCGTTCACATCGAGGCCTTCCTCTTGCATCAGTTCGTCAACGTCGGGCAGTCTTCTACCCTCATTATCGTTCACATCGAGGCCTTCCTCTTGCATCAGTTCGTCAACGTCGGGCAGATCAACTATCCTCAAGTCCTGGTTGGCCCCCGAGTTCTGGCCGTTGACGAGAATAGGATCTGTCTCCAAGACCGGTGGAACTATGCCTTGGTCATCTGCAGTTACTAGGACCATAGGCTCTTCTTCTAGGACCTCACGGATGTAGCTCATCCTAGAGCTAGTTTCGGTAGTTTTTTGAGATTTAGAGACCTTGGTGTTTTCTTCGGGGGTATCTATCTCCACGGTCTTAGATTTCTTCCTGCTTCTAACGACATGTTCCAAGAAGTCTTTGGGGGTCGCCCTCACACATCCAATTCCGGCACGAGTGGGAAATTTAACTTGTTGGTGAGGAAGGGAGGCAACCAGCCCAAGTTTAGCTTGACTTGGAATGCCGATGATAGCATGATAATCACTTGTCAAGTCCATGACTACGAAACTGACAGTAGCCTTGGATCTGAAGGGATGCTTGCCAATTTCAAGTTCTAGCTCCACAGTTCCCTTTGCTCCAACCTTATGGTTGGTGAACCCTTTTAACCTTCCATGATAAGGTTCCAACATGGTGTCCTTCAAGCCCATCTGTTGGAAAGCAGAATAGTACAGGATATCACAAGAGGCCCCCGTGTCAACAAGCAATCTTTCCGATTCCACATTATCAATCCGACCCTTTATCACCAAGGGTTGTTCACGGGCAGCACGGCTCCCTGCCAGTTCGTTGGGAGAAAAACTAATGACCTCTTCCGCCTTATGAATCCAAGCAGGCACGTGGTACACTTTGCTTAGTTCATGGATCTGGTCCCTTAGCTTTCTGGTGGAAGTCACCTCTTCACGGATCACATATAATTTGGCCCTAGGGGGCCTTCGTTCTCCGTCCTCACTTTTATCATCATCTTCACTTTCCTCTTCCTTCCGCTTCCGCTTGCCATCCTTTTTCATGACATAGCGGTCTAGTTTTCCTTCGTCAACCCACCGTTGGATCATTTTCTTGAGGGTCCAACAGTTGTCAGTGGTGTGGTCATTGTCCTTGTAGAAATCACAGTATTTGGAGGTGTCACGAGTAAATTTTGGTTTATCGCTCAGCGGACGAGGAGGTGGAAGATTTACAAGTTGCATGATCTCCGAGATGGGTTTGGTAAGAGGAGTAAATACTTCGGGTTTCTCCGTGCTTCTTGTTCTGTTCTTCCTCTTGGATCCCTTACCAGTCCCATTGTTATATTGGTGAGTGCCAGCCGCCTCTGGTTCCGCCTTGTCGGATCCCCTTTTCTTGCTTTTATCTTCAGCCATGGCAATGGCGTAAGCTACTTGGTACAATTCAGACTTGGACTTAGGTTCTCGGGTGGAGAGTTCATAGATGAGGGGACCGGATTTCAATCCGGAGTTAAAACAAACTATGACCTCTCTGTCAGTGAGGCTTTTTTCCACTTGGTCTGCCATCTTGCGAAATCTGTTGTAATAACTAAGGGTGGTTTCCCCCTTCCCTTGCTCGATATTGGCAAGGTCGGTCAATCTCATCTTTCTCCTTCCAGCTGTGGCAAAGTGATTCAAAAACATTATCCTCATGCCTCTCCAGCTATCGATGCAACCTTTTTTCAGCTCACGGAACCAGGTGTGATGATGTGTATCCGAAAATTTTCCCATTTTTTGTGTTTGAAAGAAAAATCAACGAAAAACGGAGTCGCCACGCCATTTTAATTTTGAGGGCCAAAACTTTGAAAAAAGCCCGAGATTAGAGATTTAGGTTCGGAGGTCATGTTACGCGTCGGGAAGGACGTTAGTGTGCACCCGACGCGCCTCGTAAAACGAGTCTTCCAAGCTGAAAATCATTTATGTGTGTGTGTGTGTGTGTTTTGGCCAAAATAAGTTGAAACTCAGAAAAGTAAAAATTGGGATATCTTTTTAAGACTTTAAACTGATCCCATGATTTTTTGGAAGATTTTTGGATTGAGATTTGGTACTCAAAAGACCTTTTGAAGTTGAGAGCCATTTCTGCCAGAATGAAAAAGGCAGTGGACCTTTGATTTTGAAAGGGATTCAAGGGTCTTAAAACTTCATAATCTGGATAAACTCAGAGAATGAAAGTTGTTCTAGACACCTTAAATAAAGTTTGTGCGAAGGAATTTTCCATTTTGGAGAAGATTTGAGGGGTCAAAACCTTCTGGAAACCTCAGATATGAGATCTGGATTCCCAGAAGCTGATGAACTAGCCTCTGAAAGAAAATTTGAAAAGAGGAGTTTTACTCACCCAAAAAATAAGGTAAAAATATTTCTAGAAAGATCTGGATGTTGGCTACAAAAAGTGTTTTGTAGTCAACACCAAATTCCAAGTTCATCTGTGTCCAAAAATCAAGACCATGGACTGAGGTCTGAGAAAATTGCTACTGGACAGCAACTTCTCAAGAAAGAAAATATGATTTTAAAGGGGGTTTTGCATCCATGCTTGTCCCCATTTCCCTAGGTTTTGGTTAGTGATCACTAGACATTTTAGTGGTGAATCAACTATACCAAACCATCCTTGGGGTACATTAGGACTAAGCATTTCATTTGCTTGGGAAGGGGATTTTTATCCTTTGAAATCAAGATTTAGTGCTTGAAAATGGTTTTTTAGGGTTTTGAAAGTGTGTTTTTGCAAGTAAACAAGAAAAAACTTTGAGAATAATGTTGATCTTGGTAGAAGATCATCCATGGAGATGGTCTTCCATGGTGATCTTCTTAGATCTAGAGCAAGAAGATGAAAGAACTACATTTTGTAGTTTGAAGATGCATGCATGGATGAGATTTAGGGTTAGGAAGAGGAGGGTTTACCAATCTTCCTTGTGTTCTTGAGTGTTTGACTTGAGTGTATGAGTGTTTAGGGCTTTAATATGAGAGTGAGTGGATGAGTATGAGTTGGGAAAGATTGGAGAGAAAAAGGTGACAATTCAAGTGAATTCTCACTGTTTTCTCGCTATATTTCGCCAGAGGTTCGGTGCAAAATGTGTTCTTCCTCCTTATTTTTGTGATTTGGAGGGCTCAATTTATAGCCCTCACGAAAATGCAAACATGTCCGCGCGGATGGATCCAGTCGCGTGCACTGTTCATTAATTGCTGCTTCAGGCTTTGGACACAAGGAATAATTTTTTCCAAAATTCAAATTGACCAGCCAGATTATGTTTCCAGCATTTCTATTTGTGGTTTTATTCTTTTGTTTTTCTTTTTTAAGATTCTTTTTAAGGTTTAACCTTAAATAACAATGCCCATTTTACCCTCACTTTGTTAGAAATGTTAGGATAGTTAGGAATTGTTAGAAATGTTATAACTTTCGTTAATTTTCTAACGAAAATTCTAACAAGCTCAAATTGGAGCACTTACAGTAGCCCCTCGGCGACGGCGCTTTCGAAGGAAGCGGGGTCGTCGATAAGAGTAAGGCTCCATATTTGGCAGGATGATCGAGTGATCGGGTGGCTGAACCTAGCGATAGGCTACCTACGTATCCCGAATGGGAATCAAGCCAGTCGTAGTTCGGGTCTTTGACCCTGGAGATGATGGCGTTTTAGGTGCCTCGAACCTGATGAGCGAGTTCTACAGTCGTTTGCTGAAAGAAACTCTGTTGGGGATAAGAGATGACCATTTTCGGTCTGATGGTTATCCGCTCGGCTGGGGATAGAAATGACCATTTTCAGTCTCTGCTGGGGATGATTGCGATTTATCGCTTTCCAGTGATAGCGTCTTAGGTGCCTCGAACCTTGAAGATGGCGTTTTAGGTGCCTCGAACCTTGGAGATGGCGTTTTAGGTGCCTCGAACCTTGATGAAGATGGCGTTTTAGGTGCCTCGAACCTTGGAGATGGCGTTTTAGGTGCCTCGAACCTTGATGATGATGGCTTTTTAGGTGCCTCGGACCTTGATGATGATGGCCTTTTAGGTGCCTCGGACCTTGATGATGGCCTTTCGGTGGACTTTGTCTGCTGCCGAAGGAGAGGGTGACCGTTTTGGTCGAGGGGCTGGACCTAATGATAGGCTACCTACGTATCCCTAGTGGGAATCAAGCCCTTTCGTAGTTCGAGTACTACTCGAGATTCCGTTGGCTTTTGGGATTCCGTTAACTTTCTTTGGGGATTTTGTTAGCCTTTGTTGGGGAAAATCAGACGTATTCGTCTGGGAGATCGGTCTTACGTTTTACTGCCGGGGGTGATTTTGATGAAAGATACGGGATCCGTTATCTTTCTCGGGGCACTCGGTCTTACGTTTGACTGCCGTTTGATGATTTTGATGAAAGATACGGGATCTCGTTATCTTTCTCGGGAAAATCGGTCTTACGTTTGACTGCCGGGGGATGATTTTGATGAAAGATACGAGATCTCGTTATCTTTCTCAGGGCACTCGGTCTTACGTTTGACTGCCGGGGGTAATTTTTGATGAAAGATACGGGATCCGTTATCTTTCTCGGGGCACTCGGTCTTACGTTTGACTAGCAGGGGATGATTTTGATGAAAGATACGGGATCCGCTATCTTTCTCGGGTCACTCGGTCTTTCGTTTTCCTGCCGGGGGATGATTTTGATGAAAGATACGGGATCCGCTATCTTTCTCGGGGCACTCGGTCTTACGTTTCTTGCTAGGGAAGGATTTTGATGAAAGATACGGGATCCGTTATCTTTCTCGGGGCACTCGGTCTTACGTTTCTTGCGGGGATGATTTTGATGAAAGATACGGGATCCGTTATCTTTCTCGGGGCACTCGGCCTTACGTTTGACTGCCGGGGAAGATTTTGATGAAAGATACGGGATCCGTTATCTTTCTCGGGGTACTCGGTCTTACGTTTGACTGCCGGGGGTAATTTTGATGAAAAATACGGGATCCGTTATTTTTCTCAGGGCACTCGGTCTTACGTTTGGCTTGCCGGAAGATTTTGATGAAAGATACGGGATCCGTTATCTTTCTCGGGGTACTCGGTCTTACGTTTCTGGGGGAAGATTTTGATGAAAGATACGGGATCCGTTATCTTTCTCGGGGCACTCGGTCTTACGTTTGACTTGCAGGGAAGATTTTGATGAAAGATACGGGATCCGTTATCTTTCTCGGGGTACTCGGTCTTACGTTTCTCGCTGGGTAGATTTTGATGAAAAGATACGGGATCCGTTATCTTTCTCGGGGTACTCGGTCTTACGTTTGACTATAGGGGGTAATTTTGATGAAAGATACGGGATCCGTTATTTTTCTCGAGGCACTCGGTCTTACGTTTGATGCGGGGTAATTTTGATGAAAAATACGGGATCCGTTATTTTTCTCGGGGCACTCGGTCTTACGTTTGACTAGTATAGGGGATTTTCTTGACAAGGGCGACTTTGGTTAACTTTGGTTAACTCTGTCAAGTTGGGCCCGAATTGCTGAGAATTCCGAAATTTTAAGGGGCAAAAAGAGTCATTTTGACCCTTGCAATCTGTCCGCGCGGAGAGGACACAGAAAATCAGGGGTATTAATTAGGGCGACGCCCTTCCTCTTCCCCATTACTGTTTTTGGAGAAAATTACGAGAGAGAGAGAGAAAATTACGCAAATCCGCCATTTTTGGCCCAAAAAGCTTCAAAAATCTTCCGATTTCTTCGATTTTTTGAGCAATGGAACACGGAAGGCGCTTTTCAAGGCCAAGGACGTGGCCCGGTAGCGGAGAGGCGGTGGAGCTCGTCCGGATGAGGAGGCATTACAATCTTTCGCAATCGGTTGCGGAGGAGCATTACCCCGATGCTTGGCAACATTGGGCTTCGGATTCGAATCTCCGGACGGTATATTTTGAAACCCTTTGATTCCTTTGTTGATTTCTTGCTTGACATTGATTTTTTGGGTGATTTGATTTTTTTTTTTTTTTTGGTAATTTCGAAAATGACCATGTTCTTGGCCTTGGATTTTGATTTTGATGCTATGCATGTTGATGATGATTTTTTTTTTTTTTGAAATTGAATATTGATCTTGATGATATGCATGTTGCAATGAATTTGTGGGTATCCCAAAATGTGCATTTTGCTTGGGAAAAGAATTGGCATTTTTGCCACATTTTTTTTGGAATATTGTGAATTGTGATGATGCAATGCATGCATTTTGTTTTTGAAAGAATGGGCATTTTGCCAATATGGGATGTATGTATGTTTAGGATATATTTTTTTCTTTGAAAAGTGGGACGGATTTTTCCTCCCGTTGTATGTAAGATGGATGATATGCATGTATGCAAATTTTTTTTTTTTGAGATGATGGATGGTATGCATGTTATTTTATGAAAATGGGACGGAGTTTTTACTTTCGTAGGAATGCATCTTTTTTTTTTGGATGAATGCATTGGGATTTCTTTGAAAAGCTGTCTTTTTACGTGAGAAAAATGGGGCTATGCTCATTGTATCGTTATGCCGCGAAATTTTTTTTTTTTTTTTTTTTTTAATGCAAAATGCAATCTTTTTGACATTTTCTCTTTTTTTTTTTTACGGGCGGAAGCAGTTTTGTAACGGAGCAGTGAACAAAATGAAGACTCGAGGATCGGTGGAGTCCGTGATTGACTTGTGGGACCGCTTCGAATGCGGGCCGAGGAGCTTTGCCGAGTCAGGGGCAGTTGTTGTCGAGACGGGGCTCGGGAGTTTGTCGAGTGCTTGAGGGGGTGGTCCAAGTTCCTAAGAGCAAGGCTTGATGTTTGCTGCGGCGCGGCATTGGTGGGACGCGACCCACACCTTCCACTTCTTCCGGGGCGAGGCTACGGTTACTCCCTCGACTACGCTGCGATCACGGGCTGTCCTTTAATGGACGCGACATTGAGTGGCGGGACGGCTGACTCACGGCCGATCTTGTCTGCCCAGGAGCTCTTACGGGATTTTCCCTATTCCCAAAGGGGATGGGGATGGAGTATGCGGTGGTCTACGGGAAGATTGTGGAGACCATTGTGAGTTACGAGGGTGGGGAGGAGAGGATAGGCGCCGATCGGATTGCCGGGGCCTTCTTGTGGTTTTGCTTTCTCGAGCACCCTCTTTGGGCATGCTTGAGGGGACGGCGATCTTTGCCTTCTTGAGGTCCTTGGAGGACATGGAGACGGCCGGAGATGTCTCGTGGGAGAGGCCGGCCGGGCGAGCTTTATTTTGCTCTTGATAGGTACAGTAGGAAGGCCGTGAGCTCCTTGTCTTGCTTTGAGTTTGCCACTGGAGGTATAAGCTCTCTTTTTGCTTTCCCTCTTTTTTTTTTTGAGCACGCACTTTTCTTTTGCCTTTGGATTAATTGGAATTTTTACCTTTCGCGGTATGGGCGTTGGAGTTTTTCACGTCACGGTGTGGCGGCGGCCGGCGGAGTACGTTTGGGCGTATCCGGCCATGCGGTCTTGGTCCAAGCATGCCGGGAGAAGATAAGCTCCGGGGCGTACGACTCTCGAGTACGCGGATTGCCTTCCTTTGACGGAGGCCGAGACAGGATGAGGGGATGATATTCTTCCCACAGGATCGCTTTGAGGTAGCGCGGTGAAGGGCGCCGAGATACGGGACGGTGCGGCGGAGGATTCTAAGGGTCGACTGCGATGCCTATTATGCAGGAGAGAGAGGGTGACGCGCCGGCATGGCGTGAACTCGCCTTTGAGGACACCGGTGGAGCCTTCCGCCGATATGATGCACTCCGAGCGATCGGTCCGTGACTGGGATGATTACCGAGCAGCCGGCACTTCTCGGACTTCGTGGCGATTGAGCCATATGCGACATTCGTCTTGAGGAGGCCGAGGATGCCTCGGGTTACGGATAGGGAGGGGCTTGGGATCCCGCGGTACCCTCGGACGGATTTTTCCTATATCCCGGGATGGGGTCCGATTGAGGGTGCGATCCCTCGGCCGAGCGACTTCCACGAGCTTTCCGGCCTCGTCAGGGTATGAAGGTATGGCTTCACCTTTTCCCCTTCTTTTCTTCCTTTTGTTTCATCATCTTTAGCCTCACTTCTTTTTTTGACGCTTTTGCTTTTGTGCGGTTTCGGAGGTGGTCGTCGAGAAGGCGACGAAGCAAGTGATCGAGGCAAGAGATTCATCGGGAGGATGGTCGCTTGCGGGGCTCCTCGAGCTAGAGCGAGGCGACCACGGCCGGCGCACTGTCGGACGAGAGGCTTCCCTATTCGCTCGAGACTTCTTCAGAGACTCCTTTGTCTCCTCTCCTTGATCCCCGCGCGGTGCGCCTTCGGATCACGTCATTCTCGGGGATCCACACGGGCGGGGACACGTTTGGCGGCATGGCGGGTCGTCTTCGTACGTGCGGGAGTCCGACGCCTTCACCTTCGCATACGATTTTTCGCGAGATCTCGGCTTGCCCTATCGGAGCGTGCCGGTTGGTCTGATGAGCCTCTTTCTGGAGACGAGGACGATTCTGAGCCCGAGATTTTCGGGGCTCTGAGGAGGCGGGCCCGAGTCGCAAGAGGGGCGGGGAGACATCGGTGGAGACTCCAGATTGATTTTTTTTTTTTTTTTTTTTTTTTTTTTTTGAGATTTGAGATTGAGATTTAGATTTGTACGGCTTATGCACATTTTTTTTCTTTTTTTTTTGGATGTAATAATTTATGATTTTATTTATGTTTGTTTATTTTTTTTTTTTATGCACATTCTTTTTTTTTTTTGGAATGTAATAATTTAGGATTTTATTTATGAATGCAATGCAGTATGAATGCAGTGTTGCATGAGTCTTGGGTTTTTTTTTGCAAGGGTGTTTGGTATATGGACTGGTTTGGGGAGGTTTTTTGCACAGGCTTCGAGCAACCGGGACGGAATATTCCTCTTTTGGTGTAGCAGCTTGGACTGCGATTTTTTTCGATGGAAAGCAATCCTATCCGCGCGGATGGGGACTGCATCTGACACTGTCCTTTAATTTTGGTTCAGACCTGGTCTTGCTTTATTTCAAATTCAAATATCCTCTTCAACCTCCAGTCCCAACAGCCATTTTCGGGGAGAAAGAGAGAGAAAACCATGGAAAACCTTAGAAAAGCTTCATCAAAATTGTCCAAAGAAAGGCAAATGTTGTTCTTTGAAAAGTTCAAGGAGTGGTGTAGGGAGATCATGCATGAGAGAAGATCATTCTTTGAAGAAAGGTACAAGATACGATGCTTGTGGTCTCTCAAAGAATTGGTTCCGGATTATGACCTCTTAAGAGCTTCTTCTTCGTTTTGGGATACTAGAAGGCATGTCTTTTGCCTTTCCTTCAACGAGATTGTTCCGACTGTGGAAGAGTTTCGGGCCTTGCTTGGAGGTCCGGAGGTGGAAGAGATAGCGATTCCTTTGCCCGGAGGGGCTTCTTTTGTTGACAGTTATGCGTCCTCCTTCATCTTTCCGGAGGAAGCGCAAGGTATGATCCGCGGTCCCGATCATTTCGATATTTCCGGTCTTCCCGACAGATTTAGGGGCCTAGGTTTGGTGGATGATGCCTATTGGGATGCCTTTGCACTTTGTATGTTTGGCACCCTGTTCATGGTCTATTCCTTTGGGATGCGCCATCGGTCTTTCTTTGGATGTTGTCGTTCCGTCGCACAGGCGAGAGATGTCGTTCCTTTGATTCTGGGAGACTTTTCATGCTCTTGACAAGATTAGCTACCAGGACGGCGGTATATGCACGGGGGCAGCCCGTTCCTCTTGACCCTGTGGGCGATGGAGCGTTTGGGGTTCTTTTTCGGGGAAACCTGCGATATGATCGAGCCTTGGACTTTTGCCGGGGGAGAGGTGTCGATGTAGATTTTGATGATCGGGGGCTCGTGGGCGCGTTGGATGGCGGGTCGCCGGGCGAAGATATCGATGGTTGGTGCCTCATTGGCGGGTGGAGACTCGCAGAGTGTTTCAGACGGGTCCCATGTGGTTATGCTTCCGGGGCTTTCTCGATCCGGTTTCTACATTCCGGCCTCAGTCCCGAGACGGTTTGGCTTGGAGCGGAGTTCCTTTGGAGGGTTTTGATGATATAGCCACCAGGGTGGTGGCTCCTGTTTCCATGGATGATCCCTCGGTGTTTTCATTTCTTTCCCGAGCATGGAGGTATGATGCCTTTCCTCCTCGGGTCATTCTCGCGTCCGAGACCGGTGTTCACGACCACTTGGTACCTGGATTGGTATGAGAGGCATGCAGGAGAGACTCGGTGGCTATTTTGAGACGGCGTGAGGCCATTATGGGTGCGGAGGACCAGTGTTTTCGAGAGGAGGAGGGCCGAGGCGAGGGCCAACCCTCATGACGGGAGCGGAGACGCGCGGCCGATTATGAGGCTTACGTCAAGAGACGGGAGAGGAGGGCTCCTATGCTTACCGGCTAGGCTACGGGGAGATGAGGGATGACGCTAGGGCTCCTAAGGCCACCGACAGAGGCTGGTTTGATAGACCCTGTCCCTATACCGGAAGCTTGGTAGGAGGAACACCGACATTTTTCCCTGTTCGTAAAAGAAGACTCGAAGGGAAGAAGAGGGGAGAGGCCGATGCGAGTGGCTTGGAGTGACTCGAGGTTTCCAAGTATCCCTTTCTTGTCATGGCGAGACACATTAGTTTGATTATGTATCTTAGTTTTCCTTTAGCGGGTTGCCGGTTGTAGGAATGAATCGGGCTTAGACTCATCAAAGAGCTTTTTAACTTGTAATGAATATTTGAATTGCTTCAGAGTTTTTCGAGACGCTTTCATGGTCTGATCGATTGTATTGATGCCAAAGTATGGCTTTTATTTGTGTTTTAGACCGAACCGTTTCCGGCTGCCTACGTTCCCCTCATTTTGAGGAGCTCAGGTCTTCGTAGTTCAACTTGGTGAACTCTTTTTTTCTTTTTTTTTTTTTTGTTTTTTTTTTGTTGTTTTTTTTTGTTTTTTTTTTTGGTGCAACCCCTCGTTTTTTACCTAGGCCGCCCTTCTCGGGTTTCTAACCTAGTTGGGTATTACTCTTTTAGCACTCTTTTTTTTTTTGTTGTTTTTTTTTTTTTGTTTTTTTTTTCGGTGCAACCTGTTTTTTACCTAGGCCGCCGCTTCTCGGGTTTCTAACCTAGTTGGGTATTACTCTTTTAGCACTCTTTTTTTTTTGTTGTTTTTTTTTTTTGTTTTTTTTTTTGTTTTTTTTGTTTTTTTTTTTTTGGTGCAACCCCATTTTTTACCTAGGCGCCCTTCTCGGGTTTCTAACCTAGTTGGTATTACTCTTTTAGCACTCTTTTTTTTTTGTTGTTTTTTTTGTTTGTTTCTTTTTTGTTTTTTTTTTTTTGGTGCAACGTTTTACCTAGGCCGCCCTTCTCGGGTTTCTAACCTAGTTGGGTATTACTCTTTTAGCACTCTTTTTTTTTTTTGGTTTTTTTTACGCGTAGTATCGCGCAGCCTTGTCACCATTCACTGGGTGTACAAAGGGATTCCCGTCGAGGTCGCAAGTTGCATGGCTCCTCCGGAGAAAATCTTACGGACGACATATGGCCCGACCCATACGAGCTCCCATTTGCCGAGGGGTTGATACGGACTGGCTTTTCTTTTAGAACGAGATCACCTTCTCGGATCTCCCGATGCTTTACTTTCTTGTCGAAGGCTCTAGCCATTCTTCCCGGTAGGCTCGGATGTGCTCCATGGCCTTCATCGGCGTTCATCTAGTAGGGCCAATTCGTCATGGCGACTGCGGAGCCATTCGACCTCGTTGATCGGCTTTCCGGCGGTATACGGAGCGAGGGTATTTCCGGCTCGATTGGGAGTACGGCTTCCATTCCGTATGTGAGGGCAAAAGGTGTTTCCCGCTTGCCGTTTCGGATCGATGTTCTCAGTAGCCCCGTGAGTGCCAGTGTAACTTCTCGGGCCAATCTGCGCCTTGGGACGGCCATTTTCCGATGATATTTTCCGTAGTCTTGTTTGCTTTGCTTCGACGGCTCCGTTGGTTTAGGGCACATGTAGGAGATGACTTGTGACGGGTTATTCGGAATTCCGCGGCGGTTTTCACATTCCCCTTCGAAGTGGGATCCATTATCTCGAGATGATTTCGGTGGCAACCCGTATCTCGCACATGATGTTTTCTTTGATGAATAGGGCAACTTTCTTTTGAGTTGAGGATTTTGTAGGACTTTGCTTCAACCCACTTGGTGAAATAATCCACGGCTACCGGGGCGAACTTCGTGGCCGTTCTTGCCGATGGTGTGATTTTGCTCTATGACATCAATTCCCCAAGTGACGAAAGGCCAAGGGTTGTCATGCAGTATAACTCGTGAGGAGGCAAGTGATTGAGATTTGAGTATCGGCGACATTTGTCGCAGCTTTTGACAAGCTGGATACGATCGAAGCTTCCATGGAGATCCAAAAATACCCCATTCTCGTAATGATTTGCATCGAGCTCGAGCATTCATGTGAGGGCCGCAAGTACCACCATGTATTTCTTTCATGAGTTCGGTAGCCTCTTGTTTGCCGATACATCGCGAGGAGGGCCTTGGTAACGCTTTTGTATAACATGTTTCCCAAAAGAACATAATAGGAGGCGAGCCGTTTCTGTGGCCGAGAGACTTTTCGCTTTGATTCCTTCTTTATATTCCCCATCTTCATTTTTGAAAGAGGCCTCGCCATCCTTCAGATCTTGGTAAATGCGAGTGTACCGGGGATCATTGATCGGTTCGGCTTCCGCTTCAATTTCGAAGCAATAGGCGGGGTTTTCTCTTCTCCCGACTACGAATGGTTTAACGAGACTTTCCTTCGGGTATTTCGACAAGAGAGGCTAGTGTAGCCAGCATCTGCGAACCTGTTTCGGTCTCTTGGCGGGTAATGAAAGCGATCTCTTTAAATTGAGTTACTAACTCTTCCATGTAAGCATGATACTTCGCAAACCCGGATCCACGGTCTTCCATTTGTTAGAGACCTGATTGATGATGAGGGCGAGTCACCATACACCTCCAATTCCTTGATATTTCTTTCAAGGGCGGCTTCCAACCCGGCTATGCAAGCTTCATATTCGGCGGCGTTGTTGGTGACTTGAAGTTCGGCCCTTCTTGCTATGGGGGTGTGTTCGTCGGTAGGATCGACAAGAAGCATTCCTATCCCGTTCCCCCTTTTGTTTGACGCCTCGTCGAAGAAGAGTTGCCAGCGATTTCCTCCTTCTAGAGCGAAGATTCCATCATCGGGAAATTGAGGTTCAGTCCTCGGGACTCATCACTTGGGAAATCGGCCGAGATGTTACGCCATTATGCGTCCTTTTACGGATTTCCTTGAAACATAAGCGATGTCATATTCGGCCAAAAAAACGACCATTTTGCCAATCTCATGGAGATGGAAGGCTTGTCGAACAGCTATTTGATGGGGTCTATCCTTGAAACAAGATGTATCGGGTGAGGCTTGCATGTAGTGTTTCAACTTTCCCACTACCCGGACCAAACTGCGCAAGTCTTCTCGCAAGCGAGTAATTGAGTTCGCTTCCTTGGAGCTTTACGCTACGAAATAGATGGCGTTTTCGACCTTGGAGTCTTTCTTCTCTTGAGCTAGCATAGCCCCAATTCTTTGTATCCGTGACAGGTTAGATATAGCAAGAGTGGCTTTTGCCGATGTGGTGGGCGAGAGAATCGGAGGATTCACAAGGTATGCCTTGATACGTTGAAGGCAAGGCGACATTAGGGGTCCATTACGTGTAGGCATTTTCTTCATCAACTTGAAGATTGGCTCGCGGTCGAGGTCGGTGATTTACAAAGCGGCTTATGTATTGCGGTCTTCCCATGAAGGATTTCACTTACGTCGGTGTCGGGGTGGCTTCATTTCAACTATCGCCTTGATTTTACGGGGATCTACTTCGATTCCCGTTACGTCACCATATATCCTAGCACCTTACCTCGTCTTACACCGAAGGTGCACTTGGCCGGATTCGGCCTCATCTTTGTGGTCTCGGAGGCGGCCGAAGAATTTTCTCAAATCAACAAAGTGCTGGCCATCGGATCCTCTGGAATGTATTATCATGTCATCCACATAGACCTCAATTTCTTTGTGGATCATGTCATGGAAACAGAGCTGTAGCGCCCTTTGGTACGTAGCCCTGACATTCTTTAGTCCGAATGGCATGACCGTGTAGCAGTATGTGCCCCGAGGGGTTGTGAAGGCTGTTTTGGCTTGATCTTCTTGCCATTTTGATTTGGTTGTAGCCGGCAAAACCGTCGACGAAGGATTTGACTTCATGGTTGGCCGTGGAATCTACCAAAATGTCGATATTTGGCAGTGGGGAAATCGTCTTTTGGTGGCTTTGTTCGAGATCCCCGAAGTCTACGCAGCATCGGATTTTCCGTTGGCCTTGGTCACCGTCACTATGTTGGACGGCCATGTTGGGTATTCAATGACCCCGATGAAACCTCCACTCTGAGCATCTTTTCTATTTCCTCTTTCACTTGTAAGGACCATTCGGGCTTAATTCTTCTTAGCTTACGCTGCGGCTTGACTTGGGTCGAGCGGTATTCGGTGTTCTACTATGGAAGGATCGAGGCTGGCATATCTTTATAGGACCATGCGAACACATCCACGAATTCTTTTAGCGGCTCGATTAGGGCCTCCCTTTCAGTCCCTTCGAAGAAACTACCAATCTGCGTCTCTTTAGGCTCTTCCGCAGTTCCCAGATTCACACTTGTCAAAATTTCTTCGGCAGCTTGGGCTCGATTTTCTTTTTCCGGACAACCTGCTTAAAGATTTCTTTGATATATTGTTCATTTAATGTGTCTGCCTCTTCATCTAGTGAATCATTATTAACTGTTTTTAGATTATTAGTTAATTCATCATTAGTTAAAGTGGCAATTAAGGGATACTCAGAAAGGTTCATCATTTCATTGAAGACGAAGGGGAATACAACGTTCGCTACAGACTCGTAGTCTTCAGGCGTAAGGCCATCGGACGACTCGAAAGACTCGAACTCAACAATGAGAGACTCGGAGGACTTTACAAAGGTTGACACGAAAGGGCGGGGGACCAATCCAAGCTTGGTGATCATTTCCTCTTTGGTCGCGGACGGGCCTGAGAGAATTTCCCAATTCTTTAGCGGCATCGCTGTCGGTGGCTTCACAACTCGGGAAAGGCATGGTCTCTGTGCTCCCTCTTCAGTCGTTGCTATTATCTCTTTGTACGAACCGAGAATCAATTGTGTTTGGCGTCAGAAAGGCGAGCATGTGGATGTAGGGATCTTCCTCAATCCACAGGGATTTCCGTTTCGTCACAATCCGACCGCTCAATCCGAGATGTAAGGACGCATTGCGTCTCGGTGCCGCTAGAAAAATCTCATGTCCCATACTCGAGCGGAAAGGCTTGGCGGGTAGTTCGGCAAGGAGGACGTCCCACACGACGTTCATAGATTCGAGCCGAGTCCTGGTCGGTGTTTCGTCGACTTTTATCATGAAAGTCTCCTCGCCGGCGAGGCCAAAGAATGGGTTTGCGAGAATGCGACAAATGCGTGATTGAGGATCGGGGACTTGTGTGCACATGTATCATGGCGGTGTTCGGCGTTTCCTTCCGGTGCGCCTCCAAGTGTTGGAAATAGCAATTAAATTTGACGAATCGAACTTCTTCGGAGTCCGCTCGCTGAGTGTGTCGACATAGTTGGCATCGCTGGATTCCAAAGGATGCTTTGGCGAGACTTGCCTCTTGAAGGATGTAGCCCCGATGTTTGGCGTGGGCGTTCTTGGCTATCGTTTCGGCTTCGTTCCCTATGAGGAAAACTGTCACCTTATGACTTCAAGGTCTCCCTGCCGGTTGATGAATTTGACGCATTGGTGGAGAGTGGAGGCTATGGCTTTCATGTGATGCAACCAAGGGCGCCCTAGTAAGGCTGTGAACTCGGAGGGGATATCCATTACATGGAACTTTGCGGGCACCATTTGGGTTTCGTACCAGAGTTCCGCGAGTCACCTTTGTCCCCCAGAATGGGGACGAGACGAACCATCGTAGGCCTTGACGGTCCGGGTAGATGGGATCACGCGCCTTTCATTTATGCGGAGGGCCCTCATCATGCCGAGGGAAGGACGTTTACCGATGATCCATTGTCCACTAATACCCCAGGGAGTGACATGGTGTTGAGCCGAATAGTGATGTACAAAGCTTCATTGTGTTGGGAGACATCTCTTGGCAAATCTTCATCGCAGAAGGTGATCATACTCCCATATAGGTGAGGATCATAGATTTGGTCCTTGTCTCGGGATGGAGAGTCATCAAGCCAGTCACTTCGTGCCTTTTTCTGGCGGGGTAGAGTCTTTGCCGAAGCCCACAGGTTATACCGATGCCTTTTGTGGCGGTTGACATCTCCGATCCAACATGTTGATTGAGTGGGGGCGCCGGGCGGCGTCGGTTTTTCTTCATCGGTGTATACTCGGGAACCGGACAAGGCGAACCTTGGGCGACCCCAGGGGGTTGGACTTACGTTACTGCCCGGTATTCTGGTATCCGAAAGTCTCAATTCTGTCGTTGGCAAGGGTTTTCTGCTCTTTTACCCCTTTTTGCTTTGGGGAAGACTGACTGGAGTAGAGTACATAATAATCAAATCCCCCAGATGGCTCCCCGAGCGTTCCCACGCTGTTATCACCGGCCTCGAATCTCTCCTTCAATTTTTCTTTGGGAGGAAATTTTCTTTTTCTTAGGAGGACGGTCCTCGTGTATCCGATCCCGATAGTCCCTTTCAAGGCAATCGGGACGATCCACAAATATCCCACCAAATGTGTTCTACGGTGGTGGCGGATTTGGGACCTCGGGTTGAGCGGTCTTTGGAATGACTTTGAGTGGGAACCGGTCCTGGGGATCTGCTCTGCTCAAATGCAGTAGCGAGTGATTGGACTCCGCCGGATAATGAGAGATATTGAGGTCCTGGGGAACGGGTATATGTTTGTCCTTCAAGGTAGCCCCGGTCGGTTGGGATATCGTTAAGGTCCCGAAGTGGCGTGTGGCCTCTTCCATCCAGCTCGCTGCTCTGTTTCCCGGGCGTTCTTCCGGGGCTTTGATGGCTGATCATATGTCCTCAACTGTTCCACGATTTTCATCACTCAGCCGATATTTGTGGGATCATCACTTTGAGAGGGGACAAGCGATAGTATACCGAACTCTTTCGTCCCCGGCTAGCTGTTTGGGGGCCGGTTGCCCTGTAAGTCGACGGGCGGGAGTCCGGCGGTGGAAACATAGGAATCTTGGGGTAGCATCTTGATGTATCCGGACTATTAAGAAGAGGAGGAGAACCTTCTTCCTTCTTTGCGGTAAAAGTGCCATCGGAATTGAGGCGATAGTCAAACCATGACTTGCGACCACCCCGGTAGATCATCAATTTGAGCCTCATGCCGAAGTCTCATCTGTTCTACCAACTCGGATCCAATACCGGTCCTGTTCGAGGGATTTTGGAGGACGGAGCAACGTTATCCCCATCATTACCGGTGATGCGGACATTACGAAACCCGGAGTCGGAACAAACGGTGAAGGCGACGATGCGCTTGATTCTTCCCAACGATCAAACGGTGACCGGTGCCCGAAACCAAGCTTTGTGAGGAGGCTGCGGGGAAAGGACATGAAGGTTCGAGATGTGCAGGAATGGAAGGAGGGTAGGTGTTTGGGCTTTAGGCTCATGCAACATGCGATTATTTGTTCACGTTTACTTAAAACATGTTTTATTAACCTAATCGGTTGGAAAAGATTGCTCTTCTTTTCGCAAGCTACTCGATCCTGGATCGGTGGGCCCCGTCACTACGTCTATAAGCCCCTCGTATTCCACTCCGTATTTCGACCTCCCGGGGTGGATGGCCCGGGCGAGGGTCCTATAGGGCAAGCGGGTCCCACCGACCGAAAGAAAAACGATCCTAAAAGTCTGGCGGGTAATCGAGTCTTAACGAGCATTCGATGTAAATTACGGACAAGGCTGACGTCGAAAGTCAAGATCATGTCCGAGGGCTCGACAAAAAGTCGGCATGATTTGGGTGATAAGCGTCCACGATTGATCTTGACTTGTCGTCGGTTAAGCCGTAATTGGGCATGGAATAGTCATTAATCCTTGATGACTCAGTGTCAATGCTTTGGGAGTCGGTGTATAATTTGTGCCGATCGAGCCGAAGTCAAGGCGCCGGTCAATATCTTGGTCAAAGTCTGCTGCGGAAAACCGGCGAGAACTTCGGCGATTAGTGGACCGAAAGATATTGAGCTCTGGTATGCCGACAAAGGCTTGAAAGGAAAGGTCTATACACGGACGGGGCATGACACGAGACCCGGACTAAAAACCAACCGGGTCTCGGACAAAGTGTGTCACGGACAAGTGCATGGTCGACACGAGGCTCCATGGGATGTTTGGGTAGTCCTGTGCTCATCCGAGAGGCGTAATAAGACCAAACGGACCGCGACAAGGATTTTCCCGGGTTAAGGACGTAGTGTGCAGTGTACGGTCACGTGCGCGTAGTGTGCAAGCGATCTATATTCTTTTTACGAGTAAAATAGAAATTTTTTTTTATGTGTCTTAAAAATATGATGCATGATTTTTTTGGAAATTTTCTTTTTTTTTGAAAATCCCTTTTTTTTTTTTGATTTTTTTGATGAGCACATAAGCACGAAAATTCCGACGGTTAGGGACATTATTCCGACAGTCAAAATTTTGACTTTCTCCGAGGCGGCCAAAACAACATGAAAACTGTGCAAAAATCAACACACACACAAAAATGATTTTCGAAGCCGGGACGGAAGCTTGACCCTCAAAAGCTTTTTTTTTGAAAACGGTGATACCGGTACGTGGGATTGTTAGACCACAATTTATCCCCGACTCGTGTTAGGAGGCGATAACGGGAAATTTAGTGGTTTCCACCAATATACCAAATACCATTTTTTTTAAAAAAAAAAAGCTTAGTCCCCAGCGGAGTCGCCACTGTGATGATGTGTATCCGAAAATTTTCCCATTTTTTGTGTTTGAAAGAAAAATCAACGAAAAACGGAGTCGCCACGCCATTTTAATTTTGAGGGCCAAAACTTTGAAAAAAGCCCGAGATCAGAGATTTAGGTTCGGAGGTCATGTTACGCGTCGGGAAGGACGTTAGTGTGCACCCGACGCGCCTCGTAAAACGAGTCTTCCAAGCTGAAAATCATTTATGTGTGTGTGTGTGTGTGTGTGTTTTGGCCAAAATAAGTTGAAACTCAGAAAAGTAAAAATTGGGATATCTTTTTAAGACTTTAAAATGATCCCATGATTTTTTGGAAGATTTTTGGATTGAGATTTGGTACTCAAAAGACCTTTTGAAGTTGAGAGCCATTTCTGCCAGAATGAAAAAGGCAGTGGACCTTTGATTTTGAAAGGGATTCAAGGGTCTTAAAACTTCATAATCTGGATAAACTCAGAGAATGAAAGTTGTTCTAGACACCTTAAATAAAGTTTGTGCGAAGGAATTTTCCATTTTGGATAAGATTTGAGGGGTCAAAACCTTCTGGAAACCTCAGATATGAGATCTGGATTCCCAGAAGCTGATGAACTAGCCTCTGAAAGAAAATTTGAAAAGAGGAGTTTTACTCACCCAAAAAATAAGGTAAAAATATTTATGGAAAGCTCTGGATGTTGGCTACAAAAAGTGTTTTGTAGTCAACACCAAATTCCAAGTTCATCTGTGTCCAAAAATCAAGACCATGGACTGAGGTCTGAGAAAATTGCTACTGGACAGCAACTTCTCAAGAAAGAAAATATGATTTTAAAGGGGGTTTTGCATCCATGCTTGTCCCCATTTCCCTAGGTTTTGGTTAGTGATCACTAGACATTTTAGTGGTGAATCAACTATACCAAACCATCCTTGGGGTACATTAGGACTAAGCATTTCATTTGCTTGGGAAGGGGATTTTTATCCTTTGAAATCAAGATTTAGTGCTTGAAAATGGTTTTTTAGGGTTTTGAAAGTGTGTTTTTGCAAGTAAACAAGAAAAAACTTTGAGAATAATGTTGATCTTGGTAGAAGATCATCCATGGAGATGGTCTTCCATGGTGATCTTCTTAGATCTAGAGCAAGAAGATGAAAGAACTACATTTTGTAGTTTGAAGATGCATGCATGGATGAGATTTAGGGTTAGGAAGAGGAGGGTTTACCAATCTTCCTTGTGTTCTTGAGTGTTTGACTTGAGTGTATGAGTGTTTAGGGCTTTAATATGAGAGTGAGTGGATGAGTATGAGTTGGGAAAGATTGGAGAGAAAAAGGTGACAATTCAAGTGAATTCTCACTGTTTTCTCTCTATATTTCGCCAGAGGTTCGGTGCAAAATGTGTTCTTCCTCCTTATTTTTGTGACTGGAGGGCTCAATTTATAGCCCTCCTGAAAATGCAAACATGTCCGCGCGGATGGATCCAGTCGCGTGCACTGTTCATTAATTCTTCTTTGAGGCTTTGGACACAAGGAATAATCTTTTCCAAAATTCAAATTGACCAGCCAGATTATGTTTCCAGCATTTCTATTTGTGGTTTTATTCTTTTGTTTTTCTTTTTTAAGATTCTTTTTAAGGTTTAACCTTAAATAACAATGCCCATTTTACCCTCACTTTGTTAGAAATGTTAGGATAGTTAGGAATTGTTAGAAATGTTATAACTTTCGTTAATTTTCTAACGAAAATTCTAACAAGCTCAAATTGGAGCACTTACACCAGGTCAAAGCTGTTCCGGAGAAGGTGCTCGCGAAAGCTTTACAGAGCATGTCATCAGCTATAGTGAGGAGGTTCATGGTTTGCTCAAAACTTTGCACATGGTCCTTCGCGTCAGTGGTTTCGTTGTATTTTTCAAAGTTCGGGACCTTAAAGTAAGGATTTGGTGGTGCAGCAGTTATCCTCTGGGAGAACGGACGAGTTGACCAGTCGAAGTCATCGTCATCACCCTTCTTTCCCATTTCCATGTCATCCAGTCTCTGTTTCAAGAGTTCCCATTGTCTGGTTTCCACTCCCTTATCACTGCTAGAGTGGGTGCTTCGCTGGGAGCTACGGGTCGATTTATCCTTGGGATGACCATTTACCCTACTGTGTTCCACATCACTTCGGTGGCTGTCACGTCGTTTAGATGGTGCCTTATCATGCCTTGGTTCTAACTCTTGGCCACCAAGTATCATTCTGTATGGTTCAAGTGTTCTCGGTCGTGCAAATTCACGAGGACGAGGACGGGGAGAATCCCTTCGAGGACGAGGAGAATCATGGCGAGGTCGATGTGGTCGAGGAGACCTGGGACGACGAGGTGCTATGACGAGACGAGGAGGAGATAAACGCACTGGCTTCTCAGGTCAACTACCTGGTCTTTCTTCTGGTTGATATGCCGAGGACGGGGAGGATCTCGGAGGGCCTGCTTAGGTTGTACAGCGGGATCGAGGAGAGGACCTCGTCGCTCACCTTGCTCCCTTCCACGAGAGTTTCCCATCGACGGCAGCATAAACTCAGCCATAGAGTTGTCAGGATCCAATTGCAATAAGGCAGCCTGTGTCTCATACATTCTTTGCAACGTCTCCATCTGCCTATGTAGCAAAGTGCGTCGGTCAACAGGTTGAGTTCCCTCGGCTTGACTGACGTCGGCATTCTTTGTCATCTTCCTTCCAATCCTCTTCCCTCGAGGACGAGTAGGATGAGGAAGGTTAGCACCTGCTCCCTCGGCATTTGGTTGCCCCATGTAACGAAGAGTCATGGCGAGGGGAGGTGGTCCTTCAGGCTGAGGTGGGGGAGGAGGCAACACCTCGGCATCTGGGTTAACCTCATTCACTTGGGTTTGTTCCTCAGCAGTTACACTTGTGAATTGTCCGTCCATTGCAAATCAACAACAAATTACCAAAAGTGAGAATTTCCAACAGACCCAAATTTCTGGCCAAAATTGGGGCAAAATTCAACGCCAAAACAAAATTGCAGATCGCAATTTTACAACGCCAAACTTTCCGGTCAAAAACGCTTGTTTCAAACAAAATCTGGGCAAATTCCGGCTAAACTGCAGAAACCGGCCAAAATTGAAACAGAGCAAAGCGGAACAGAATTTTCCGTTAAATCAGAAAACAATTCCGACAAGAATCAGGCTTCAGGTGAGCTTTTTTCAGGCCAAACAAAGGGTGTTTGAATCGATTTCCCGGCAATGGAACCAATTGATGATGCCAAAATCGTCAAATCAGCCCAAATTCAAGCGATCGGATGCTCCGGAGATTGCTAAGCCTGAAAATAAGAGAAAACACGTAAACTAAGCCGGGGCGACTCCGGCTAAAGGCCCTCCGGCGTGAGAGTAAGTTCACGGTTTATGTGTAAGAAACTAAATTGACAGAGTTTCTGTATGTAAAAAAGTAACGTACCATATAGTAGGCCATATGACTTGTATTTATAGTGATGTATTGATAGAATCCATGTTGAATAGAACTTGTAAAGAGATAAGATAATAATCCTAAGAGGATTATATCTGTTAAAGAGTCATTGTTTGACTTGAATTGATGTAGGTGGTTACAATCCTAATTGGATAATAATAACTGTTGAATCCTTATTTGAGTAGGACTGTTCAATCTGCTAGCTGGAGAGCCGAGGAGCATAAATGATTTATCTCGGCGTTTGTGTATAAGCCGAGATGCATTATTTAGCTTCCTCGTTCATTGATGATATGACAACGTGTGAATAGGACGAGGTGAGTGATTCCGTCTCCTCGTCATAATGAGTTATGCCGAGGTAATAACTTTTATCTCCTCGTCGTTTGTGACATCTCGAAGCATGATGAGTCAAGGAAATAATATGGAGAGCCCGGTCAATATACTCCTCGGCATACGAGGAGGGTACCTCGACACTTGTACTTGGGCACTGATACTTGTAAATTGGGTTATGTTTATAGCCCAATCCATTTGGGCCCAACTCGGGCAAGCCCATGTTCGTATCTCGGCTTATACTGTTCAATATACTCCCTCCGTCCCACTATACTAGACACCCAAGGGGTGGGTTCAAAAACCAAGAAAAAAGAATAAAATAAAAAAAATGTGTGGTGGAAAATGAAGAGAGAGAATGAGTGGGGTAAATAGTAGTGTTGGTTGAATAAATGTGTGGTAGAAAATGAAGAGAGAGAATGAGTGGTGGGGTAGAGTGAATATAAAAATATAAAAACTTGGTTATTTTTGGAAGGTGTCAAGTATAGTGGGACGGCCCAAAATGGAAAGAAGTGTCAAGTATAGTGGGACGGAGGGAGTATATTTTTTTACTTTTGATTATGATTTCAGAAGAAAATAAGATACTGAAATTATAGTACAGGCAGTAAAATACATGGTTTAAAATAATAATAATAATAATAAATACATTGAAAAATCTGGATGAAAAAGAAGAAAAGCTGCTGGAAGCAATTACATAAGCAAACATAATATACAATATAATATAATGGTGGGAAGTGAAAAGAAAACACCATAAAATTAACGTACGAAAATATAAACAAGTGCATGCTGGGTGGGAGAAGGCGCATTTTGTTGCTTATATATATTCAGAGGTGAGCTCTGTCTCCTCAACAAACCTGCATTCCATTTTCCAACATTCCTATGTTAATTTAGCATATCTTAAATTCCTACATCCTAAACCAAACCCGAGATAAAGTTTTTTACCTGAAGATCACAGGATTCCACGACGAAACCCTAAACAATAAGTTTAAAAAATGGAACATACAGCAGCAAATTAATACAGTGAAACCAGATTAGTCGACATCCAATTTGGTGTTCAGATATTGGTGATTACCTTTGAAACTCGTGATCAGATGAATCAGCTCCTCCAAGTCCTTCTTCACCCTCATTTAGCTCTTGCAGCTTCATCTCATACCACAACCAGAGCAAACATGTCAACCTTTGAAAAATTATGGAAAATTCCAAGATTAAATAAGAAATGAGATGATTTGTAATTAAGGCTCACTTTCTTTTGGAGGTGTGTGTTTTCTTCTTGCAGGGTTCTATTCTGCACCAACCATCCACATTTTTATTCTAAGTTAGTTTAATTTCTTCGTTAAGCTCATTTAATTGTGTTTTACTCCGTATTATTATAAGGTAAAAAGATCAAGAATCTCACGTTTGTCTTCAACAAGTTGATATGCTCAGATATTACGCGCCTCTGTCCAACGCAATTGGAAAAAAATATATCAAACCACAGAGTATATATAACACATGAAGATGATATACCAGGAATTAAGAATATGCTACCTTTTTAGAGCGAATGCGTTCGACTCCAATCCTGATCTGACGCTCCAATTGTTTTAATTCTTTCATGCCCAATGCTGAGAGATCTTCCCCAGCAAAATGCCTTTTAATTTGAAAAAAGAAAAACAATTTAAAGCTAGTACTGAGGAAGAAGCCTAAAGTTTAGTACTACTGCATGATTTTATGTTTGTTTGATTCACAAGTATGTAGGTGTAGTGTATATTCCGAGTAATTTTTACTTGTGTTTTGCTTCCAAGTTCTCTATGGTTCTCTTCATGTCATCCACTTCATTCCTCCAAACCTGTCTCAAATCAAGTTCAAATCAACAATTTTTTAAAAGAACCAAAATAATCAACACAAGCAAGCAAACATGAGGGGTGTAATTAAAGAGAGAAATAGAGAGCAGGCATACCTCCATGGATCTATGTCCTTGGGGATTGGATTGATAGATGCCCATTTCGTTCCTGTATCTAGCAATGGTCCTATCCATGCTGCACATGTAATTTAGCATCAATACTAATCATCAATCAAACAACTTAGCGATCTCCGTCTTAAAATAAATTATCATCAAGAAAAAAAAAACATTTATTTTGAATCAGATGGATGGAGTATTTATTTTTAATGGTCAACCAGTTTAGATACAGACGTGAATGTAGACGGACACTATATAAAAGAGAGAGATTGAGAATATATGGAATAATTACGTACTCATGACTAGCAAACCGGTAAGCCTTGCCGGTGGGAGAGAAAACAAGGAGGGCAACTTCGGCATCACAAAGAATAGAGAGCTCAAAAGCCTTCTTGAGGAGACCACTTCTTCTCTTTGAGAAGGTCACCTGCCTGTTTGTTGAATTTTCTATCCTCTTTAGCTCTACTTTCCCACGACCCATTCTCAATCTTACACACTCTTTCTTAATTAACTCGATCTCAGGACTTCTATAAGTAGCTTTTCTAAACTATCGCCTTTGGAAAAGCTAATGTGGAAAATAAAAGCTACTTACCTCTCTCTCTCTCTCTCTCTCTCTCTCTCTCTCTCTCTCTCTCTCTCAGGGAATAATTATTCCTAGAAAATAAATTTGAAGTACTATAATTTGTTTGAAAGAAGTAAGACGAAAACACATGATAACTTGTCCTCCAACCTCTTTCGAAAATTGTAATGTGGTGTTATTTCATCTCATATAGTCCAAATCTCAAATACAGACAAATAACAGTGCTCATATTTCAGACATTATGCTCCCCCGGCCCCCTTAATTATATGAAAACCATGCATTTTTACGATGGGTGCTCCCATAATTGGTGGCATCTTGTCACCTCTCAAACAGAATATGCATTATATATATATTGCTTAACAAAATGCAATCAAACAAATTTCTTACTACATTCATTTTTAAAATAATCAAATATTTTCAACAGAATAAAAGTTACGTGCGAGTCCCAACATATTAAGCTCAACATTCCAGATATTACAAAGACACAGTTAATAAATGGGTCAATCCAATTACTACAGCCCAATATTATGGTTCAGTCGACCTATCTAATTGTCCGACCATCCTTGGTCCCGACCTAGCTTTGTCCGACATGCGATCATCTACTTGGGCAATCTCTGCCTAACCAAGGCTTAAAGTCAGGTCGACCTCGAATACTCAGGCGACCCCGACCAAACAAACACGTGCATCTATCCACGACTCAATCTGTAACCGTCTTCTACAATCACGGAGACCGTTATTCCTACATTATCTCCGCGATCTTAGAGATTCATAATGATCCCATAACACCACTATATATATCAGACAACATCCAACGTTAAAAGTTAATGTCATCTTGGCTATTTTGAGATTACGTCATTTTCAATACAGTTTATATCACCATATAACCCGACATCTTATCATCACGCCAGAGAGTTTTAGCCGGAGACAATCCCGACTAGTCGTTTGTTCGTGATTTCAGGCCCTAGTAGCTGGAGATCAACCTATTGCTGGACTAAAGCTGATCTGGATCGTTTTCTGCATTATCAGTTTGATTTCATTGCCGAAAAAAAGATCACACTAGACCTTGAAACTTCGCCAATCATAAACATGGTCTCAGACGGACATACTGCTACTACCTCTAGTGAACCACTACGTGAGAATGTTGGGGGAACATTGATATGGGTATGGGGAACTGTACCGCTAACTTACCTCCTCCTCCACAGGGGCACCCCACTAGGAGGGCCACTCGCTCCAACAGCGTGGCTGATGGAATGGGGTTGCAAGATAGGAGGAGAGAGAAGAGGCCCCTACCTAATCAAGCGGTGAGCCAACAAGCTAAAAGGATCCAGATAGGTCGACCAGTTGCAGGCGACATTGCAGGTCACTCAGCTTCTCACCTTAGTAGGAAGGAGATCTTGCTAGAGCGGGCTAGACTGCTATAGAGTTTACTCGAGGTACAAAATGAGTTGCTCGAGCTACCTGAGTCTCCTAAGAAGGACGACAGAAGATCACAAAGGGTAGCCCCTTCTCTCACCTCTCATAGGCGTGCTAATGGGGCACCTAGGCCATCAGGAGAAGAGAGAAGGAATGAAATATATTCTCCTACCCACATCTCCATAGATCGAACTAGCGACCTAAGGGATAGGCTCAACCAAGCAGAGAGAGAGAGCAAGAGGCCGACTCAGCTCAAAGAAGGCAGCTTGAAGCTAACAAGGCTCAGCGTAGGTCGCCACAAAGGGGAGAGAGGTCGCTTCGCTGGCGAGAAGGAGATTAAGGACTCTCCCTAGGGATGAAAGGCAGATGAATCTCTCTAGGAGGGAGCACCACCGTGAGGAGAGGCAAAAGTCTAATTCTGTCTCCCACCAAAGGGGCGACCTAGATGTTAGGGAGCTTCTCAATTAAAAAATGAGATTGGATGATATGGAGGCAGATCGTAAGGCAACTAATGGGAAGGTCGAACGAAATGATTGCACTCTTCAACCTTTGGCTAAGGTCATGCTCGACAAAGGCCCACCTGTCGGGTTCAAGTTGTCGGTGTTAGAAAAGTATTCAGGCATGACTAATGCCTTGAATCATATGCAGCACTTTGAGGCCACTATGTGTTTGGTCTCCACTGAGGATGACGTACTATGCAAGGCATTAACCAGCACCTTCACAAGTGCAACACTGGCTTGGTTCCGCCTATCCACTGGCTGCATCACCTCGTGGAGTTACATGAGGAGGAAGTTCCTAGAACGGATCTCTACAGCAGGAGCTCGTAAGAAGACAGTGACCGACCTAAACAACATGAATCAGGGCAAGACATAAAGTACCATGAGTTACTTCACCCTGTTCAAGGAGTTGGTCGACCAAATTGAGGAAGACCTGACAGATAGGGAGGTCATCAACTGTTTCAGGAATGGAGTGTCCTCTCCCGATATAGATTATGAGCTCCAGGTTAGGAGGGCGACCACAAGGAAGGAATTGTTTGAAAGGGCCTATGATGTGGCCGTGGCCGAGGAACGTAAAGACTGAAAGAAGTAGGGGTGAGCTTTGTCCGGGTTGATCCATTCTTTTGGAAAAAAAGAGAAAATCGGAACAAGACCAATAATCGGAATCAACCCAATAGATGTGAGAACCAATACATTGGTCCGGTCCACTGAACGAAATAAAAGTGACGGGGCAGGCCCAACGTATGAAGCCCAACACTCTAGGCATCACAAAGAAGCAGTTACTAAATGGGCCAATCCAATTACTACGGCCCCAGCGGGCCAACATTATGGATTAGTCGACCTAGCTCATTGTCCGACAATCCTTGGTCCCGACCTAGCTTTATCCGACATACGATCATCTACTTGGGCAATCTCTGTCTGGCCAAGGCATGAAGTCAGGTCTAACTCGAATACTCAGGCGACCCTGACCAAACAAACACGTGCATCTAGCCACGACTCAATCTGTAACAGTCTCCTACAATCACGGAAATCGTTATATCTACATTATTTTCCGCGGTCTTAGGGATTCATAATGATCCCATAATACCACTATATATATCAGACAACATCCAACGTTAAAAGGTAATGTCATTTTGGCTATTTTGAGATTACGTCTTTTTCGATACAGTTTATATCACCATATAACTCAACATCTCAACATCACGTCGTAGGGTATTAGCCGTAGACAATCACGACTAGTCGTTTGTTCGTGATTTTAGGTCCTAGTAGCTGGAGATCAACATATTGATTGACTAATGCTGATATGTATCGTTTTCTGCGTAATCATATTTATTTGTATTTTTGATTGAAAATACAAATAAATATTAATTTGGAACAAAAAGAGTAATACATTTTTTTGGTTTGTATTTTCGATTGAAAATACAAATAATTTTTAATTTGAAAATAAATATCGCATTTGATTTATAAGCTTTTGAAGAAAATGTGATCTAGTAATTTTTACATTGCTTGTACACTAATAATTGCACTAATTATTTTTTTCTTATGTGACATTTGTTTTAGGATTAAAAAAAAAAAAGACTGACATGTGTACAAAATGGAGGAATTATATGATTAACGAAAATTAACGGAGTTTAAGGGGGTCCGTTCCAAAATAATCCCTGCCGTAATTTCCCGTTTACTTACGTTGTGGGTAGGTCAATTAAAAGGTGACACGGGAGCATGGCACGAACCTTATAAGCGAAAGAAGGTGAGACACGTGTTCATTGAAATAGGACCTTCGCATCTTCTTAACCTTATCCCCAGTCAGTCAGGATTGGACTTTCGGAGTAATGCTTGAGTTGGGGAATCTATCATTACCTTTTTGATTTTTTTTTTTTTTGTTTATCCGAGGTCTTCGCTATTCGCTTTTCCACAACATGGGGGACACTTGTCGGAATTCAATAGCTTTTCACTTTTATAGTTATTCAATCAATATTAAATTTTTGTGCAGGGTTATAGGAATAACCAAATCGGACCGGAATCGGATCGGAACCGGAAAATCGGACCGGAATTGGTTCGAAAAAGCCCGGAACTGCCATGAACCGGGGAGAAAATCGAAACCGGGGTAACCGGAATCGGTTTGGAGGCGGGCCGGTTAAGGTTCACCAAATTGGTGAACCGGACCGGAAAAAGCCCGGAACCGGACGAAAATTTGTTGTTTTTCAATAGAACCGACCCGGAACCGGACCAAAACCGTGAGAAAATCGGAACCGGATAACCGGAACCGTGAGAAAAGCGGGCCGGTTAAGGTTCACCTCCTCGCCGAACCGGAACCGGCGGTTCAAGGCCCGGAACCGGACCGGATTTGATCATCCCTACAGGGTTCTATGGCCATTTATTTAGGACGGACAGTACTAACTTGTTTGCAGTTTCAGCTTGGGCGTTCTCTTATGAATAAGTTACAGTGGACTGGTGATGTTGAACTTTCATTCTTTTACATTCAGCTGTAAATTTTGCAGCAAACTGAATGTCATTTAAATTTTTCTGAAGGGTTCTATAACTAATAAACTTTATAAGTTATATAATTTATAGACCCTAATTCGATAAAAGAAATTCTTAAAAATAGTAGGGCCATGAATTGGATGATCAGTACTAAATGTATACATTGTGGAAATTATCATCCAAAATTTGAAGAAGAGATACTCAAATTTTTTTTTGAAAATCATAGTTTGTTCCTATTATTTTATTAAAAAAATAATTTATATAAAAAATAAATGTTGTACAATCTAACAAAATTCTATGATTTAAAGAAGCTAACATATTTTTAGTGAGGCTCTTAAACAAATGGAGCTTGACTCGAGCTTAGGGGCGGACTCAATGCTATAGATATGGGTGCAAGTGTATCAAGCTACTTCAGCATTCAATAAATATTTATTTACCTCTTTGTATTATATTAATAAAAGTGCATTTAGTTTGAACAATGTTTGTAATTCAGTGATTAGGAGCCTAGCCTTTTATTTATCAAAATTATAGGTCCCAAGTTCAATTCTTATATACTACATTTTTGCAATAATTTTAAATTTGTAACTGGCTCGAGCTCATAGTTCGCAAACAATTCGTAAATCGATAAGCACTTAACGTGACAAACCTACACCTCACTTCTGAAAGTCAGCTTGAGCTCGTAAAAGCTCAAGCTAAAATAAAAATAAAAAAATAGATCAAGTATACACATGTCAAACTTGTCTTGACTCATCTACAGTACTACTGCATTATCGATACTTGTAACTAACTGTATTTCAAATTTAGAATCTTCGTCCGAATTAAAGACGCTCTAAATCTAGGTTCACTTGGCTAACAGGCCTGGCTATCCAGCCCAACAAAGATTTTTCTATTGTTCTAGTGTTGCTGTTGGTACCAAGGTTTGAGGCTTTGAGCCCATAACCTTCTGGGTGCCAATTCCCTGCATGGCAATGTTTCCAGTGACCCTGTAGGCCAGGAACATTGCCTTTGTACTTTTCTTGTTTAAACCAGCCACATGCATGAGAATGCTTACGCAGCAAACAATTTAAAACACTGACAAAAATTATGACATTTAATCCCTAACATGTTTTATCGGTGTGATGCTACATGCTTTAAATACTTTACAAATAAGAATTCACCAATATTTATTCTTTTTGATGTCAAAAAAATAAAATAAAACAAGAATCCATTTTCCATTTAATGTACGAAAGGATGAACACTTTCATCTAACATGTTGTTCCATTAATATTTGCACCATAAATAATATGGGGCTCGACCTATGTCATCTGATTATATAGCAATCGGGAGGGTGGTCGTTAGATTTTGTTTCTGAGGAGTGAAAGGTCTTTTGCCTTCCCAACCTTATCGGCAGCGCTAAATAAAATAAAAGTTGTACCTGTGCTATATAGTCAAAAATGTGAGCCCAATGATGTTCTGTAGTAATTTTGGTCACATATATTTTCTTTTCTCGATGACGTCGATTAATATTGATCTGATCATTATATTAAGTTTCGACTAATTTAATTCGAGACGGGTAGAATTACAAAGACAAACTTTTCCTACTTGCCACCAATATTTGAGGATTCAATGAAGTCTATTTGCTGATTCAATTCGGGGTCCCATCATAATTTTTACTCTTCTTCAAGAGGCAACGATATACCCAAAACAAACCCATACGTACCCTATGGCCAATTGGGCACTTCCTGTGGTTGGACGGACTATTGCCCAACAAGTATTAGGGTTTCTTTCCTTCACGTACACATCACACAAAGTCACTGCAAAAACTAACCCTTATAGCTCAAGGGTAATTGGCGTTTCCTCCCCTGTCCCCACCATGCGGTCATGGGACCCACAATCCAACCATAGAAGAAGCAGAAAGTTCATTGAGACTCCTCACTTGATCTGCTGACACGTAGCACCTATTGGGTCCCACGACATTATTACAATATCAACATTAGGTTAAGGTATCAACCTCCTTTCTTATCAATCTTTCTATTTTACTCCTCTTACCGGTTTTCAAATAAATGTCGAAATTTGATTTTATAAATCAAATTAAGTTTGGATTTTGGCTGAAATATTATAAAATATATTATTTGTATACTATTTAAAAAATGACTACTGATGCATGCAGTAATAAAATACTTTTCATAACTATTTGTAAATTTTCGTGAAGATAAATAAACTATTACTCCCTCCGTTCCTAAAAAATTATCATGTTGTACATTTTGCAATTATTAAGGAAGAGTTTCACCTTCTTGTACCATAGTAGATTTATACTAACATTCATGCCTAAGTTTAAAAATGAGACATACTTTTTGGGACAAGTCAAAATGGCAAATGGGACAATCTTTCAGAGACGGGGGAGTATTAAATTGTTAAATATTGATCAAAGTTTAATTTAGTTAACAAAAAAAAAAATGCAACATTTATCCGAGGACAAATTGAGTAGATATCTATATGTATATCTATATATGTCTGTGACTGTGTGTGACAATTGCAAAGAGAAAGAGAGAGCGAAAGAGAGGAAGAGGGAGAGAGAGAGAGGGAGAGAGGGAGGGGGATTAGGGTTTGAAATCAAGGGAAAGAAGAAATGGGGAAAGGAAGGCTAGAGCTGAAGAGAATAGAGAACAAGATAAACAGACAGGTGACATTTGCAAAGAGAAGAAATGGGGTTTTGAAGAAAGCTTATGAGCTGTCTGTACTCTGTGATGCTGAGGTTGCTCTCATCATCTTCTCCACCAGAGGGAAGCTCTATGAATTCACCAGCACTTCCAGGTTTAACTTCTTCACCATTTCCTTCAATTTCACACTGCTTGTTTTGGTTTGCTTTTAGGGTTCCAGACTACTCTTTTGGACATAGATCCCATTTTCTGAATCTATAATGTATAATCTCTCTCTAGGGTTTTGGATCTTAATCTTAACAGAAGCACAAATGGAGTAGATAGTCAATAATGCATAATCTCTCTCTCTCTCTCTCTCTCTCTCTCTCTCTCTCTCTCTCTCTCCCTAGGGATTGGGATCTTACTCATAGCACAAGCACAAAAGCAGTAGATAGTCTATAATGCATAACCTCTCTCTCTCTCTCTCTCTCTCTCTCTTCTCTAGGTGTTTGGATCTTAATCTTAACACAACAACGAATGGAGTAGAATGTCTATGATTTCTTGTTCTTAAGAAAAAAATTAGTTTAAACATTTGAAGGGATAAATGTTCGGATTATACAAGGCGACTACTTGATCATATCAAGTTTTGTTAGCTTTGAAAATTAGGTATTTGCACACAGACCTACCCAAGTTCAATAAGAACCAAAGAGGGCAACGGACTCTAGAGCCCTAAAGGCGAGATTCAATCCCAATTTAAAAAACCACATTTTTCTAATCCCTCGGACACCCCTTCATTCCTTCCGGATTCGGCCTCTTCAGTTAGCCGGTCAACAAAGTTGGCCATCCTTCTTGTTCTTCGGCGACCTTTGTGGTTCCGATCCACCCAGATCTGGCCAGAATGTATTAGCTCGGTCGGAGTGCTTTAGATCCGACCTTCTCACACCATCTCAGATGGGCCTATACAAGTTTACAGTCCAACTACAAGTTTAGGTTTGGATGTGCTGAGCACATGTTACTCTGAGTACATGCTCTTCTCTTCCACTGTTTCTCAAGTCTAGTTTTCATTATTCTTTTAAATGAGATTGTACTACTATGTTGCAGAAACATCATGAATATTGCAAAAAAAATTACTTGTTGAATGATATAGAGAAGCCCTTGTGGATTTGAATTATGAGTATATCACAAGTTTATGTAGCAATTATTGGTTTAGACAAATCATTTTTATAATATAAAACCTATAAATTGTTTTATAAATTAAGTATAAGACCTAATAAGCACATTGACACCATAACTATTATAAATTTATACTCCCTCCGTCCCGGTAATTGCTTCACCCTTTTGGGGTGGGCACGCAAATTAAGAAAATTAGTGAGTGGAGAAAATGTTGTGAGTGTAATAGTAAAATAGGAGAGAGAAGGAGTGGAGAAAATAGTAAATTTGAAAAAGGTTGTGAGTGTAATAGTAAAATAGGAGAGAGAATGAGTGGGTGGAATAGTAAAAATTCTTTGCCATTTTAGGAAAGGTGAAGTTTTAAACGGGACACCCGTTTTGGCAAAAAGTGAAGTTATTAATGTGACGGAGGGAGTAGGTCTTATATTTATTTTAAAAGATAATTCATAAATCTTATAATAATGATATAAGACTTTTAAATATGTAAATAATCTATATTAATATGTGAGAATATTGATAGGTCTTATATATCTTTTATATAATACCTATAATAAAAGACCTATAAATTATCTTATAAATCAAGTATAAGACCTAATAAACACATTAAGGTCATAATTATAATAAAGGTTTAGGTCTTATACCTCTTTTAAAAGACAATTTATAAATCTTATGATTATGATATAAGACTTGTAAATATTTATATAATTTATATCATCCTATAAGACCATATATATGTCTTATATATGAGATATATAAGACATATATATGGTCTTATATGAGATACATAAGACCTATAATATAATACCTATAAATTATCTTATAAATCAAGTATAGAACTTAATAATCACAATGTGGTCTTAACTATAATAAATTCAAAGGTCGTATACCTCTATCAAAAGACAATTTACAAGTCTTATAAATAAGATATAAGACTTTTAAATATGCATATAAATTATATAAAATCATTTATAAGTCTTATATATAAGATATAGGGCCTATAGCTTACCAATTTTTCAATAAAAAAATAAAATTTTCAATAGTAGCCATGAATTAATCTAATAGTTTACAAATTATAACTCTTATAGCTGAAGTATAAGACAAATTCATCTCTTATAATTCAAGTATTTTTTTCAACTAAATAATCAAAAAAGTTCAATAATAACCAGCACATAATATGATAATTAAAACATTACATCTCTTATAACTGAAGTATAAGACCAATTCGTCTCTTATAGTTTAGCAATAAGACAATTCATAAGTTTTATAATTATGATATAAGCGCATTGAAGCCATAACTATAGTCTTATACATTTCTTAAAAGACAATTTATAAGTCTTATAATTATGATATAAGACTTTTTAATATGTAAATAATCTATATAAATATGAAAGACCATTTATAGGTCTTATATATCTCATATCTAAGACCTATAAATTATCTTATAAATCAAGTATAAGACCTAATAAGAACATTAAGGCCATAACTATAATAAATTTATATGTCTTATACATCTCTTAAAAGACAATTTATAAGTCTTATAATTAAGATATAAAACCTATAATATAAAACCTATAAATTATCTTATAAATCAAGTACAAGACTTAATAACCACATTGAAGTATTAACTATAATAAATTTATAGGTCTTATACCTCTATTAAAAAAATGAGTCTTATAAATAATATATAAGACTTTTGATAGTTCAACTTCGAAATCCGTTTTTAACAAACCAAAAAAAAAAAACCACAAGTCTCATGGTATACTTAAATTTTCCCATTAAACAAGCATAATTTCATGGCAATTACAAGTCAAAAGTTTTTTCAGTCTCAACCACATCATCATTCATAGATACGGGCAGCAGATTGCACCACAGAGAACGCAACACAACTGCATGGCATCATTCACTTTCATGCTTATGATAAAACAATGAAAGAAAACTACTACACATTTCATTTATTGTCATCAAATTTGCCTCCAAGTTTATGAATCCACTCAGATATTTGCGACCGTCCGAAGAGAGAAGCCCTCACTATGGGGACTTGTTATGAACAAGCACAGAAAATCTCTGTTAATAAACATACGCCTAGAAAATTTCAGTAAAGAGATTTGCGGCATTAGGAATGGCTGTACCAATTATAGCTACAATTTGCTGTTAGTTCCAATGCTGTCCCAATTATTGCTCCAGTAACTGCACTGTTTTCCATTCAAGGTAGGAGGTAATAAGGAGCAAGAATTCGCAGATCTGGCTTGGCAAGAAATCAGACGAGAAACCGGAGTTGACGAGAACAGAGCAGATTATATCTGAAATGAATGGAGAAAAGGGAATGACGATAGATTGGGAAGCAGAGAAGAGGGTAGAGAGGGGGAAGGTCTGTGGAGAGGGAGTTGCGTCATGGAGTCGTCGGCGGCTGTGTTGAAATGGCTAGAGCTAGAGCACGGTGGCCGGAGGTGTAGAAGGGAGAGGAAGATTTTCGGAGAAGAAGACGGGCGCCGGAGTTAGGGTTAGAGTTTGGAAAAAGTATTTTGTGCGTATGTGTGTGTGTTTAGCCGTAGAACCACGACTGGAAACGGAGAACCACGACCGGAGATGGAGAAAGTGAGACAGGAGGTGAAGGATTGACGACGGCAGGTGCGAGGTCGGGGAAAGGAGCGCCGGAGAGGGAGGCGGTGGCCGGAGGTAGGTGGGGAGCCAAGGAAGTTTGCCGGCCGGAGAAGGGGACAGTAAGTTGAGAGAGGAGAAAGAGAGAGTAGGTTGAGAGAGGAGAGAGAGTGTGATTGAGTGTGTGTGTGTGTGTATTTTCTGGTATAAGTATGAGAGGGGGAGGGGAGGGGTGGAGGTAGTTTCGATATTTACGGGTTTTAGTTGACTGGTGAATGGAGGTGAGGGGTGTATAAGGAATTATAACCTCAGGAGAACTCCCTATTTGAGATTTACAAAAAAGGGTCTCCTTAAAAATGAATAAAATCTAGGTAGGGAGGCCAGGGGAATTTTTCCAACCAAAGATGGGAGAGTACCTCACTCTTCTTACTATGTTACTGAGAGTTTACCCCGATTTCTTTTCAGTTAACTTCATTAATCTTTGATCAAGGACTTATATAAAGTCTTATTGCAATTTGTTAGAAACATTATCCCATATTAGGAATTGAGAAAATTTGCCAATAACATATAAAGATATTGAGATACTTCCTCTAACGCCAATTGGTTTTAATGTGTAATCTCAGACTTTTAAGACTTTAACTGCCCAAGACGATAGGACTGCCGCGTGAATTTGATGACTAAAATTTTGCTATATGAATACGAAGGGCACTTATTCCTATTTGCTAAACTGATTAAAAATCAAGTCAATTTTCTAAAATGAACACTTATCAAGGGATAAATGAGTAATCTTTTTTTTTTGTTCAGTTATTCATCAGCCTACTGTGTGAGTAGAGGAGGGGATGATGAGGGATAACGTTTAAAATAAATAACAAGTTATTGTCTCTATGGTTAATTTGTTTTAATTTTACTATTTTTTGAAGCATGATGAAAACACTTGAAAGATATGAGAAGTGCAACTTCGGTCCGCCAGAACCAGTTGTATCTGCGAAAGAGGATATAGTAACTCTCTCTCTCTCTCTCTCTCTCTCTCTTGTTTGTGCTGCCATATTTTTGAATGTAGAAACTTGTTTTTCTTTTGATAAGATATGTTTGGTGTAATATTTGTATATGCGTGAAGTTGTTTACATCAATCGCATAACTATCATGTATATTTTGTTATTAAGAACATAACCATGTATGCGGTTTAGACGTTTAGTAGTGGTATAAAGTCTACTACTAGCTCTATCCCAAAATGAATTATCGAAAATAAAAAATTAAATTTTATAGCCATACGATCGTTATACTTGCTTAATTAACTGAATTGAGTTGTTTGGGAAGAAGTTATTTGAATCGAGTAATCATCGTGTGATTTTAAAGACCACATAGCCAAGATCACGATCCATTTCCACTCGTCACCTAACATTTTATAGCCATACGATCGTTATACTTGCTTAAACAACCCGTTTTGATGATAGCCACTCGATCTTCCCAGCTGATTAATGATCTTCTTCGCTAATAGTTTTGTTGGCTAATGCTCCGGTGCAGTACAATGGTCTCTTTGTGAATCTGCTTTTCTGAAGAAAACTGATATATTTTATTTTGAGCAAGTCTTCCATGAGAACAAGGGGATCCGTCTCATGCATGAGACGGGTCGACCCATGACCCATGGGCATAACCACCCAAATCAATCATTCCTAGTCCACGCCAAAATTCATTCCAGCCAAAGCAATTTGAGGCCTTCTTTGTATTTTTAATTGGTCTTTATTTATTTCCTAGGCCTCTCATATTTTTTTTAGGCCCAATTTTTTCATTTTATTTTTTTATTTTGTTTTTTTATTTTTTTTTGTCTTTCGCTTTTTTTTTTTTGGTTTTTATATTATTATTTTTTAGTTTTTATATTATTTTTTCGGCTTTTCAGTGGATTAGAAAAAGTAATAGTTACCATCTCTTAATGTAATGACTGAATGTATTATTACTTTAAGTCATTGATAATGTAATACTTAAAAAAAATATACTATTACTTCACAAAGTGTAGTACTATTACTTATAGCAATACCAACTATTACTTAAACAAATGAGAAGTATTACTCAAAATGAAAACAGTTCCTAAAACTATTATTAGTTAAAAAAAAAAAAAAAACACTATTACTTCACAAAGTGTAGTACTATTACTTATAGCAATACCAACTATTACTTAAACAAATGAGAAGTATTACTCAAAATGAAAACAGTTCCTAAAACTATTATTAGTTAAAAAAAAAAAAAAAACACTATTATTTCACAAAGTGTAGTACAATTATGTACAAATACTATTACATATAAATAACACGTTTGTTACATTTTAGTTATAATAAGTATTACTTTTACCAAACGAAGAATACATAGGGAAAAATATTATTACTTTTCTGTATATATGTATTACTTTAATGTATACAAACTATTACTTTATACGCATACAATTATTACATTATATTATAGTAACTATTAATTTTCACAAATTGAAAAAAAGTGAAAAGATATTTTGGGACGGAGGGAGTATTTCAATTACCTGTTTGAAACAACTTTATTTCTATATGTTTTATTATTCAGATTGGATTTATTTTTTCTTTTTCAACATCTACAAATATGAAGAGACAACAAAAAGAAGAAAAACGATGGTCAGCGGTGACTGCCACTCAGCAATCCTTTTTTCGGTGAAGTTAAATCACGGAAATTCAGATAATTTTACATATTGCTGTGATAGATGGATACTCCCTCCAGCCCCTAATGATAGTCATATGTGCGATTGGGGAGCTTGGGTCGCCGGTTGGTTTGGGTGAAAAGGTCGCCGGTTTCGTGCTCAAGTCCACCGGAAACAATGGAGGTTGGGTTTTGGGTTTAGGGCCTTGAATGAAATTCGACCAGAATCAAGGTAGGATTTGCCGGAGAAAGACGATTGGGGAGGGATCCTGTTATTGCGTATAGAGAGAGAGTGATGAGAGAGAGTGGTGCGTGGGTATTCTTGGGCGGGTTGGGCGGGTCATGGTCATAGATCCGACCCGTCTCATGGATGAGACGGGTATTGTTGTTCTCACATGAGTTTTTGTCTTTTATTTTTTCCCCTGCTAATGGTCCAAGCCTGGTGTGCGTTGCTTTCACTTCTGTATTTGCTTCTTAAAAGAAAATGATATCTCATCATCTTCAATTTCGTGTGGCTCTTGTAGAGTTTATAACTTTCTATATATAAAACTAGGGCCTAGTTTGCAAGAAACCAACTTTGACCAAGTCTGGGTAGGGGATTTAGGGAGGTGGACCGCTACATTTTAATTAAAAATATCCGCTACACTCTAACTAAAAACATTAATAAAATCAAAAACATTAATAAAATCATTAACAAACAGTCATTAACAAAATTAATACAAACATTAATAAAATCAAAAACATTAATAAAATCATTAACAAACAGTCATTAACAAAATTAATACAGCAATCCAATTTGCACCCCCACCCACCCCAATTGGAGTGGGGGTGTGTTTGTAGGGTTTCTGAGTGGAGAAGAGGGGTTTGGGGAAGGGGGTTTGGTTTGGCAAATAGGGATCAGATTGGTAAAAATGTGAGCGCCCAATTTGTCGTAAGGCTTGGGGCGGACACCCATCTCGTATATTTCAGTGCGAGAATTGACCACTCATCACATCCCGTTAAAAACTGCCTGAAGGATCAATGCTTTAACAACAAACCAAACATTAATTTTATATTAGGCAACCTCTAACCTTTGTCTTACATTTCCGATGTGGGTTCTGTCACTGGTAACTTATTCCAAACACTCGGCTTCTATTCTTTTCATCATCATTCCAATGCTGTTAAAATTTTCTTGCTTCTATTTCTCAATCTTTTATGCTGCTTTTATTTCATTTTTCGGACCAATCCAATCTTCGTAGGAACAACGCAGCTATCAGGAATACTTGAGGGTTAAAGAACGCTACGATTCTCTAAAACGTCTTCAAAGGCAAGCTCCTCCTATTGTTCGATGCATATTCCACCATGCTTATACAACTTTCATGAAGGGAATGTAACCTAAGATTTTGTTTCATTAGGAATTTCGATGGTGAGGATCTTGAATCCTTGACCAGCAGAGACCTTGAATCAATGGAAAGACAGCTTCATTATTCACTCAAACAGATTAGATCAAAAAGGGTATGCATATTTTATTCCATTAATACCGTACTTTTTATAGTTTACTCCATTTCTGATACTTGGTGCTTGTTTCAAATTGGCAGACTCAGGACATGCTCGATAAGCTCTATCAAGCCCAAAAAGAGGTGCAAATTCAAAGCTAAAAATCCTTTCTTTCATCAATTTAATCTTTTCTTGACCATTATCTAAACTAATTTGCTTTCTTCTTTTCAGGAACACCTTCTTCATGAAACTAACAAGAGTCTTAAAGCCGAAGTACGTATTTTTAATTACCAAATCTGAAAATGTTTTCTTCTGACACCTCTATAACACATTCATGGCAAGAAACCTGTTTTTGTGTACAGTTAGGAGAAGGAATGTCGATGCGTGGTCTGCAATGGGATATCCCAAACATGAGCGGAGCAATGTATGGTCAGCAAGTAACTCATCAGGCTGCCGGGAATCATACCCTTCTTCATCCTGCTGCATTCTGCGAAACCACATTGCAGATCGGGTAATTCAATTACTATCTTTGTTTAAATAATCAAATAAAGTTATTGCACTTCATCAAGGTTAATAAGTTTAACTCTCCGCATGAACAAAATAAATGATAGGATTCAACAAAACTGTGAATGCAGGTACCAGAATGATCAAATGTCTGGAGTGACATCAGGAGCAAGCCTGAATAACCAAATGCATGTTTGGCCAGCCTACCAAAGAGATTAAACAAGCTGTTGGTTACGGGATGCCTATGAATAGTATTAACTGGTTTGTATTATTTGCAGAAGGACGAAATCAGTAATTTCGCGTGTTAATTATCGTTGTTTATCTTTAACTGTAACTATGTCTCTTAACTGTATGGTTCTACCGGACCACAATGACTTTATTGTAGAGCTCAAGTGGTATGCTATATCTGGTACTAGTGTGTTTTGCGAATCGACTGCTAGCTCTATTTGCATCTAAATAGCTTCTATGCGAATTTGAAACTGTTGCAGCAACAGATTTGCCGCTCTTATTGGTAAAGTTTGCATCTTTTTGTAATGGTAAAGATTGTTAGGACTTTATGCAAGACCAATGACATATTTATTCAACTGAAACAATCTTTACCGTCCAATTCAAAATAAAACTAGATATAAAAAATGTTGGAAATATTGATTTGACCAATATTTGACCAAAATTAAATGTATTTTCATTTTATTTAAATGAAAAATAAATTACATATTTATTCCCAAGAGGTACCACAACTCTTTATATACTATAAATAGATCTCTAGAATGTCAGTTTATATCATTCAAATCATTCAAGTAATCAAGTATTAGAAAATTCAGTTAGTTGAAAGCATATTGTTGCATTCTCCTCCTTCAAGTCCAGAAATTCCAAACTCGTTAGTTTGTAGATATCCTGATTAGAAGTGCTTCCATCAAGATTCGAAAAGTCATTTCATCTTACGAGAGAATTGCCGTTTCAACCGTTAGCACCAGTGCAGTGCAAATTTTTCTTACGGAGATTGTGTTTTCACAAGACTCGACTTAGTCCGGTTAATTCTATACCGTCTCTTCATCTTCTTACTGCTTTCTGATTTTCCATTTTTCAAAAATTATTTTATTTTGAAATTATTTATATTTTCGAAATACTTTCAATAATAAAAAAAAAAAATGAACATTCATTTTGATTTTGTGATGAAGGTAGTATATCAGGTTCTGTCATAACAATGTAATTGCGAAAATAAGAACAAAAATGCAATTAAACTAATAATCCTTAATGTTTTTGCAATAAACAAATGTACAAAGTACAATTGACATTACAGAGCAAGATCTAGTTTTGTCTTCTCAAAATACAAACTAAGATCCAAGGAAACATCAAACAACATTAATCTAACCATAAAAGCGCACGAACTACACAGTAGTACCTAGAATAAGCAAATGGTAGACGAAATTGGAATTGAAATTGAAATTGGAGCTACTTGGAGACGTAGATGTGGACGCCAATGGCGATGAGGAAGATTGTGATGAGACCGAAGAAGAAGATGGTGTGAACGACAATGGAGGCGGCGCTTGTGTTCATGTTGCCGAACTCCACCACTCGATTCCGGCCGGGAATCTGGAACAGAAGCCCCGGCGTCAACAACACGAACAGCACCACCGCTACCAATACCGGCCCCCAATCCGCCATCCGATTTGTTCGAAATCAACCGATTAATCTGAGTGAGGAATAGTATATGAGTTTTCTGATTGTTGATGAAGCAGAGTAAAGTGGGGTTTGGGGGGATGGAACTGTGGGGTCTGTTTAGTGGGTCGGTTTTAAGTTTTCCGATATTTGAAACAGGGAGGGGTTTTGGACGGCTGTGATGTGATCTACTTGGGATAGGCTTGTTCGTTGTTTATTACCCCCATCCCACGTGAAATCTCTAAATAACTGCAACCTTTACCATTCCATCTCAAAGATTTAAATTGGTTTATATTGTTTAAATTTTTAAACGGTAATACAATTTTTTTTTTTTAGAAAAAAAAAACTTGTTTTACAAAATGACACAGAGGTGTTATAAGATTCGTATTTGTGTTTTTCACCGAAACTAAGAAAAAAATAAATTGCGTAAGTGTTGAGAATACGAAAAGTGAGGTAAGAAAGAGAATTAGTGAGAGGAATAGTAAGTTTATTAATTTTGTGAATATAAAAGTAATGTATGTAGGAAAGAGAATGAGTGAGAGAAATAGTAAAAATTTTATGTCATTTTAGAAAATAATTTTTTTATATGAGATGCCCAAAATGGCAAAATAAAAATCTTATTCGAGACGATGAGAGTATGTTATAATTGTGTTGTTACTTTTAATTATCACAAAATCTAGGGAGAAACGCGTTTCTTCATAAGTTATGGAGAAACGGGTCCCGACATGTCGCGCGACAATGAGCTAGATAGCCAGAAACCTATGAAAGTGATATCAGAAACCCGAATGAATATCCAGAAACCTTCAAAATGTTTCGGATATACATTTGAAGGTTTCTAGATATCCGAACCTTCAATAGCAATTTACGGATATGCCCTAACACATTTACGGATATGCACCTAACGCTTTTGGATATGCACCTAACAGCTTTCTGGATATACATTTCACATCCTTTTCGCTATCAAATACAAAGCTTCGGATATCAACCGCAAAGCTTCGGCTATCAATGCAAAGCTTCGGATATCCAAGCTTTTGGTCTTAAGCCTTGGGTTTTTTTCTGGTTATCAAATGTAAAGCTTCTGGCTATGAAAAACACGTTTCTCCATAGTTATGGAGAAACGCGTTTCTCAGCAGACGCACTCTTTAATTATAGCTAGTGTATCATCCGTGCGATGCACGACGAAAATGAGCATTAAATATAAAGTAAAAGGTAAAAAACGAACTTTAAAATGATGTCAAGGCGTACAAACTAATTATTTTGGAAATCCTCCTTGAACACAACGTTCGTGGTACATTTGTTGGAGGAACTCTCTTCTGCGGGATCGCATATCCAAATATGAAGATCATTTGGATGGATGACTATGGACAAAGCAACATACAGCTGGTCGTGGCTGAAAACCGATTTCTTCAACATAAGACCGACGGTGAAAAGAGATTGTCCCTGACTTTTATTTAAGGACATGGCATAAGAGACCATCAAAGGGAATTGACGGCGCTCAAATTTGAAAGGGATCCTAGAGTCCGATGGAGTGAGTGACATTCGAGGAATCAATATTTTTTTCCCATTGGATGAGCTAGATGATAAAATCTCACCCTCTAATACGTGGTTCCCCAATCGAGTAATAAGCAACCTAGTTCCGTTACAGAGTCCCTGACTCGGATCGATATTGCGCAGCAACATAACGGGAACACCGACTTTCAACGACAATATATGCTCAGGTAGCCCAGATGCGGAAATACTATTCAAGAACTCTTTAGTGTGAAGATCATTCATAAAACCACTACCTTGATCTGAACGGCTACCGATATCTGAGCTGAAATAAGTCCTCCCTTCGGTGGTGGAAAGTGAAACCATATAATTATTTACCAACTGAACTACTTTCAAAGTCGGAGCCAAAATAGCCCTACCCTCGTAGTAGGACTTGTCGAACGTACAACAATGAAGATCTGGATATACCTTACGAACCATTGATGCGATAGGATCATTACCTCCATAGACTAAAAACGTATCTGTAATATCGATGGACACAACACCATCGTTAGGTTCATTCACCATTCCATCTCCTATATTCGCAATCCACCCCGCGTAATCGTGTAGTAAAGTGGAATCAGCCGCCAGATTTGAGGCCTGTAGACGCATATTCGTTGTCAAGCGTAAAACGGTGCAATATGAGACCACAAATGGGATGAGTTAATAGTCGCATGTACAATATCTTGCCTACTGCCTTTCGGGATTACCGGTAAGATTTGACAGAAATCCTACCGAAAATCATATTTTTGCCACCAAATGGTATTTCACTTCTACGTATAAAATTGTGTGAGGATCTCTCTTTCGAACAACATAAAAGACTGCAGTCGTATTTCATTCATAGTAGAGTAAGTTATTTGTGAACAAAAAAAAACATAATGACATGGGGAGTGAATATTTAGTATGATAGTATGGAATCTTGAAATTCCTGCAGTTACTAAATACTCCCTCCGTCCCAAATCCACGTGCACATTTTGCCATTTTGGGCGTCCCAAACCTACGTACACATTTTCATTTTGGGACATTTTTTATTATTATTACATTTAATGGGACCCACATTTTATCTCACTAATCTAATAACTCACCCACTTATTTCCTAATTAACCCAGCTAATTAAACCCAAAACCAATCCAAATTAAAACTACCCAACTACCCCAACCTTATCTCTCCATTCACACCACAAATTCTTATCTCCATTCATCGCCCTTTCTCCATTTCTCCTAGGGTTCCTGCGATTTCCATCGCCCCCCCCATCTCGTTCAAATCTTTCCAAATCGGAAAATATTATCTTCGTTCATCGCCCTTTCTCCATTTCTCCTAGGGTTCTTGGCGATTTCCATCACTCCCCATCTCGTTTAAATCTTTCCAAATCGGAAAAGATTTCGTTGAATCGATGTCAAAATCAAACGATTCCTCGATTTCCGATGTTGATTCTCCTCCTCCCGACTCGTCTCCATTTCTCCTAGTGTTGTACAATTTAATCCTTTCCCACTCTCTCTTTAATTCTTTCCCACTCTCTCTTTAATCCTTCCCCACTATCTATTTATTTCAATATAATACTCCCTTCTTAATCTACGCGCAAAACACTAAATGTGCACGTAGGTTTGGGGCGGAGGGAGTAGGTAATTACATATACTAACTTTGTGAAAATGTTTCAAACACATAAATACCTTCATCCACTGCCTCCTGAATAGATCTTTTCCTGTCGATTGTAGTCGATTGCATGATCTTCATATTATCTGATCTACCATCAACTTTGTGGCTATGAAATCTGAGTATAAAGTTTATTATAGAGAGAAATATTTGTTATCAAAGAAGAGGACTTAATGTGTGAAGTTTGAAAATGTAGAAAACAACAAAATATATATAAGAGAGTACAACATCTGGAACTCTGATTTTAAAAAGCTTACCAAGTAACAATTTTTGTGCCCAAAAAAAGAGTCCTCAACCAATAAGACTACATAAATAATCTAACTGTCAGGAAAGGAAAACAGACTGTGTGAATGTGGCATGCCTTAAGGCTGTTAACATTTATGCAGTTGAAAAAAAAAATACAACTATTACTACTGAATATTAATATATATACCAAGAAATATAGGTTTGGCTATGTAGTGCTGAAAATTACATATCTTGTCAACCTTAAAAAAATAAATAAATTTACCATTATTCATAGTAGATACAAATACAATTATTTATTACATTTAATAACTAAATTGTTAAAAATGGCTTCTTTTTTTCCTAACTGTTATTCTTTTATATTTATTATAACGTGAGTAAGATTTATGAAGTTAAAAGGGAGAATGGTTTTTTAATGGTAGAAACTATAGGTACACATATATTTTGTGTATTCACTACTGTTATTTTTTGGTATTCCTTCGTACTCCTCCCCCCTCCCTGTTCCACAAAGATTGGTAGAAAAAAATTCAAAATTTAATTAGTTCTTTTTTATTCATTGATGTTCAAAGTAGTTCGCACTACATTGTTTCTCCTTCAATATCTTTAACGTAGAGTATCTCCTATGTACAGGAACATAACTTTAACACCAGACCGCCGAATATATGAGAAAAGGAATCTTCTACCCCGTTGGCTTTTCAAGGTAAACATCTTGTTATCCTACTTACGTACTAAATTGTGTGGGGATCTCTCTTCTGGACAACATAAAATACTGCAATCATATTTCATTCAGATTAGAGTACGGTATTTGTCGATTTCCTAATCTTCATATTATATCTGATCTACCATTAACTTCGTTGCTATAAAATCTGAATCTAAATTTTTTTAGAGGGAAAAAGATTTGTTATCCAAGAAAAGAAAGGAATGTGTAAAGGGAGAAAATGTAGAAAACAACAAAATGTATCTAAGAGAATACAACATTTGGAAATGTGCCAATAAAAACTTCATCAAGTCACAATTTTTGTGCCCAAAAAAACAGTCCTCAACCAATAAGACCAAATAAATAATTCAACTGTCAGAAAAATAGAATTTGTGAATGTGTCATGCCTCAGGCTGATATAACCTTTATGCACTTGGGGAAAAAATACAACTATAACTATTGTATATTAATAAATATTCCTACAAATATATGTTTGGATATGTATTGTTGCCAATTACGTATCTAGTCAACATTAAGAAACTTAAATAAATTGATCACTACTCATGATAGATACAAAATCTGAAATGCGGTATAGAAGGTACTGAACAAATTTCTTATAAGAAAAGAGTAGTCTTAAAATGAAAGTAACATATGAAAAGGAGTTATACACATATTAATAACCACAATTGATATATTTCTACGCAGAGGGAAATTTAATACCTTCACACTAAGTAAGTGTAAGTACCCAAATCCGGATCGCCAGAATCCGTTAAAAGTTAATCGGAATTCGTTAACTGGCTCGCTCCAGGTTAACCGGAACCCGTTAAGCTCCCCGTTCCCAAGCCAACGAGACGTCTCAGGACTGCCCCGTGCATCCCAACGTCAAAGCGTACTCGACACACGTCGTCGCACGTAAAAGTACGGCTTTCCCTGAAAAATGCACTTTTCGGCACTTTTCGGGGGCGTTTCGGACATTTTCTGGACATTTATTTTAAAAACGGACAAAACCGGGGATAATGACACGAACTCCCGTAACCTGGTGAGTCACAGGGACACTTGGCGTGCATGTCACAGCTCCCTGGTCAACATCAATCAAAAATCAGTGTGAAAAGACTAAAATATCCCTGGTATGCAGTCTAAGTCCGGCCGGACTCATTTGCAGACAATCCAGAATTGCCAGCAAGTCCCTCCAATTTTCAAAGTTTCACAAAACTCCCTGGTTTTCACCCTTAGTCCGTAGGACGGACTCATCCTGAAGTTTTACCTATAAATACAGAGGCTGTCAAAGCCATTTAAGAACACAAAAATTACTCCCTTTCCTCCCAAAGCCACGGCCCAAACTGGTTTTCACCTTTCCCGAGCTTCTATTTCGCCTCGATTCGCGTGAAAACTCCGTATTTCGATCAAATACAACCCCGCCACCTCGAAACACCGTTCCAAACATATTTTCGTATCCCGTATACGCCCACCGAGCCAAAGGAGCCGACCCTAGCCATAGGTATCTCCCTCTCTCTTTAAGCTCTCATTTCGTCTCGGTTTACGTGCCAGTCGCTACAACCGTTTCGAACGAACGTTGTTGAAATGTAGACGTCATCGTCTAACGGGGTCCGATACGTTTTAGTCCCTGATCCTCTTCTCTTCCCGTAAGAGAAGTAATCTCGGGTTAAAACGGCGTTCCGGCCCCGTTCCGTTACTTTTATGTTATTTACCAATTCCGGATCGTTTGATCCGTCGATCGTCATTTACTTTTCATGTCATTATAATTCTGGATCGTTTGATCCGTCAAACGTCCTTTACTTTTACGCAACTTTACAATTCCGAGCCGTTTGGCTCGTTGATCGCACTTTACAATTTCGGGTCGTTTGATTCCGTCGATACCGCACTTTAAATATTGTCATTTACAAGTCTGAGCCGTTTGGATCGTGATAGTATTTACTAATCAAAGTCCGAGTCGCTAATCGATTCGTTGATCGCATATCATTTAATGCCTTTTTCCCGTAAAAATGCTAACAATGTAATGCCCGGTTCAAAACCGGAGTTCGACATTCGAACTCTCTTTCAAAACGTGCGAAATGACGTTTGGCATTCAAATGCTCATCTTCAAACTTAAAAGCCGCCATTTGACACTCAAATCATATAATGCCTTTTTCCCGTAAAAATGCTAACAATGACACGCCCGATTCAAAACCGGAGTTCGACATTCGAACTCTCTTTCAAAACGCGCGAAATGACATTTGGCATCCAAACGCTCATCTTCAAACTCAAAAAACCGACGTTCGACATTCAAACGCTCTTTTCTTAAAAGTCAACATTTGACACTTAAGTTAAACGCTTAAAATCAGCATTCGCGCCACTTTTCCTAAAAACTTCCAAAACCGACGTTTGTCATTCAAACGCTCGCCTTTTCAAACAAAATCCCATAATCAACGTTTGACATTCAAACCAAGATTATTCTTGTCATTCAAGCCCCCATTTTCAAAATGCAAACACACACACACACATACGTTTTCGAGAAAGGTAGAAAGACTCGTCATACGAGGCGTTTCGGGTGATCTCAATATACTCTTCCCGAAACGTAACGTGACCTCCGAACCTAACAATCTATGGTACTAAAAGTCTTTTTACTCGTTTTTGCTACCAATAAAAATGACACCCCGTTTTCAAAGCCTTTTCCTAAGTTTTTGCTACCAATAAAAACGACACCGTTTTCAACCAAAAGCCGTTTCTCAACGTTTGGGCTCAAAATACAAAAATCGCATGGCGACTCCTCTCCTTCCCGAAAAGCAAGGTCTCAGAAACCAACCCTCCGCGAAAGACAACCGCTTTCGCCGTGCGCGAAATCCGGGTAATTTCAGTTGGCGACTCCGCTGGGGACTTGGATACTTTTTTCAAAACTACCGTTGTTTTCAAAAAAGCCTTCCGTGGGTCAAACTTTCGTTTACCCTTCCTCGTTTTCGTGTGCGTGTGTTACTTTAAACCTCGAACGGTTTTTTTCAGGGTGTTACATTATCGGCTTTTTCAAAATCATAAACATGTTTGTGCATTCCCGTTCATACTTGATTTTCATGTTGCATTTTGAACTGCGCATAAAAATCTTTTAAGACACATTCTGAAAAATCTCTGTTTTACTCAGAAAAAGAATTTTAGTGACCGCACACCACTCGCACTTGCTTCCTCGGTACACCGCACTTCACGTGCACTTGCTGCCTCGGTACACTGCACACTACGACCTGTAACCCGGGATGACCGTTCAGTTGCAGCTCGATTGGTCTGTCAGACACCTTTCGAGCGCGCACGGGGTCGTCCCAAACAGCCCATCCTAGCCCGTGTAAGCTATGCACTCTTTGTGTCACACTTCGTCCAAGACCCCGGTTGGTTTTTGGCTTAGTACGTGTCATAAAGCCCAAGTGCATGTTTTTACGCCGGGTTCCGCCACGAGTCAAGCTCGAAGGATTGAGATCGAAGGTCGTTCCCGACCCGAAGTCTTGAGCTTTTCAGCCTTGACTTTAACGCGGAGCAGCTCTGCCGAAAAATATACCCGAAGGTTCAATGTGACACCGTGTCACCAAACCCTCACCGTATGCACCGTGCCAGCCACAACTTGGCCAACGCCAAAAGCTAAGACCCCTCGCGCAAGCGAGTCAGGAGAGGTCATGCCGAAATTTTGGCACGATCCCCGCCTTAACTTAAGGATGTTGACTTCGACCGTGGCCCGTGCGTCACATACGTTGGAAGTTGTGTGATCAGCTAGCCTTAAGTTCACTTTTTCCTTTGTCGGTGGAACTCGCTTGCCTTATAGGACCCTCGCTCGGGATTGTCCGTCCCGAGAAGATGATCTACAAATGGAAACGAGGGGCTTATAAACGTAGTGACGAGATCCACTGATTAGAGCCTTAGGTTAGTTGCGAAAAAGAAGACACGATCTTTTCCAACCAATTAGGACTCTGGGAAAATGCGTTTTAAGTAAACATTAATCGGTAACTGTACATTGCACAAGCCCGAAACCTTGAGCCAAATACCCTTTTCCGAAGCCTAAACCCTGCCTTTCATTCCCTGCGGCGGCGAGAAAGTGGTTCATTTCCGGTCGGCGCCTCGCCGAGAATCACGATTACGGCGGCGTCGAGCGGTTCTTCGGTTCCCTCGGGTCCTCACTGTAATATCCGACATGTCTAGCTCACCGAGAAATCGTGACGGGGACGGACCCCCGCCACCTGTAATGTATATGACATTGGAAGAAGCCATCCGGGCTTGTGAGGTTCACAAGAGGCGTAAAGAAGATCGGCGAATTTCGTGGTACAGCTTCTGAATGAGCGAGGTATAGCAGCTATCCCCCAGTCAGACGGTACTTTCGTCCTGGTCGAGGATGACGATTTCCCGAAACCAGTTCCTTAAACCTTCAACCAGGTTCCTCCCCCGCCAACTTACGGGATGCCTTCGAACCAAGGAAACATCTGACCTAGGCTTCACGTTGCCACCTCTCAGGGCAACCCTGCCATATATGGCCAAGCCAGTACTACTCCCATCACTCGCACTCACCTCAGCCGCACCGCTGGACCATCTCAAACGGATGCCAATATCCTTCAATACCCTCCTGGGTTCATCCCGTTGCCTATACACGAATCCCAAAACACCGGGGACAAACCCCGATACAGTCCAAAAAAGGCCCCCATTTATCCACATATATCAAGCCTTCCACCTCCAATTACTACCGCTCACATGGTAGCACCCGGTGCCGAGCCTCAAAATCCACCACTGGACCCAACCTTAGCCTGGATGGTCGAACAGATGAAAGACCTGAAAGCCACCATGAGCAGCTCAAAGCAAGAAACGCTCAAATTCATAGATCCGGGAATGGTCACGCCTCTCCCTGCCAAGTTCAGAATGCCAGAGATGGACCGATTCGACGGAACCGAATGTCCTCAAACGCATGTTGACACCTACGTTCTCGGCATGAGAGCGAAAGGAGCAACCCTCTTGCAAATGGCCGATCACTTCCAGCATACGCTCAAGAGTTCAGCGTTACGATGGTTCCTAAGGGTCAAGCCTGCAGATCGCCACACTTGGGATCAGATCAGTAACATCTTCCTAGAACGGTACAGATCCAACTTAGAGTGGGAAACAAGTCGTGAGGACTTAATCACCACTGAGCAGAAAGCAGATGAAAGCATCGGAGAATTCTACAAGAGGTGGAGTTGGAAACTCTCCGAGATCATGGAGCCACTCTCCAAGGATGAACAGATGCGGATCTTCAAGTCCTTCTTAAGACCGTCCATCAGAAATCTCATCAGTCATCACTTCTTCCCAGATCTCCGGGCCATGGTCAATGCCGGCTCACAGTTCGAGAAGGATCTCAAGGAGAAATTAGCTCTTTGCACGGCCATACAGTACTGCGATCGGCGGTTGCATTCAATCCCGCACCGGCCCCGGCGAGGGAAAGATACGTCTGTCAACTACATCCATCGGGGACAGCGGTCGGGCAACGAAACCCCGGTCCCACAAAGCAACAACTCCACTGGGCGCCTGCCGTACACTTCGACAAGCTGGACATGCCGCTGAGTAAGATGCTGGAAGGGTTAATCAAGGAAGGTCTCCTCAAACCCGTTGCAAATTACAAACCCAAGAATCCCGTAGTCAACGCTGACAAGAGCAAGTACTGCGCCTTCCATCAATATCACGGCCATACCACCGACAACTGTGTGGGGTTACGGTACGAAATTCAGAATTTGATAGAGGAAGGAAAATTGGAGCGTCCCCGTGGACCCAATACAGTCGGAAACCCTTTTCCGAACAACAACAGTGTGAACTCCATTGAATGGGTGTCAAAGAAGATTGCCGCAGAGCCAGTTCCTCCGCCTCTTCCAGCCGAGTCCTCATCAAATGTCCACATCAGTTACGATGTTTGTGACTGCTCCGCCTGCCTGGAGTACGAGTCCTAAGACATGGTCAGGGGTAATTCTCCGAGAAAACAAAAGAAGAAGTCCTCTCAACAGAAATTGAGAGAAAGATATGAAGCTGGAGACACCAGTGTGGGTACACTCGGAGAGCCGTCCACGAGATTTGATTACTACGTACTCTACTCCAGCCAGTCCTCCCTTCCTCCAGGCCACACAGCTTTAGAGCAGACAGGGGTGGGAAAGCCGAAAAGTCCCGCCGACACCGAGTTCGAGCCTCGGAGTCACCGGAATACCTCAAATCTTGGCAATCTCACCGCGCCGAAGCTTAACCCCGCGGGATCGCCCAAGGTTCAATTTGCCCAGCTTCAGAGCGCGGGCCGGCAAAGGAAAATCAAAGTCAGCTTGGCACTCGCACTCAATCAACGTGCTAACCAAGGGCGGCCACCGCCACAAGCAGCCTCAACACAATCCCGAGGCACCAATAAAGGCTTTACCTCGCAAGAGAAAGACAGGAAACGGATGGCTTGATGACTCTCCTTCTCCGGATAGAGACCAGATCTACGATTCCCGACTGTATGGCAGTATGCTCACTTTCTGTGACAAAGACCTGCCGAGAGACGCCTCAGGGTACAACGAAGCTCTGTACATCACTCTCAAGCTCAACACCATATCACTCCCCGGAGTATTGGTAGACAACGGATCAGCCGTTAACGTCCTTCCTCTCAGCATGATGCGAGCCCTATGCATCAACGAAGGCCACATGATTCCATCTTCCCGGACTATCAAGGCCTACGACAGCACGTCTCGTCCCATCCTGGGGATGGTGACTCTGGAGCTCTGGTTCGAAACCCAAATGGTGACAGCAAAATTCCACGTAATGGACATTCCGTCCGAATTCACAGCTCTGTTGAGACGCCCTTGGCTACACCACATGAAAGCTATAGCTTCCACTCTCCATCAGTGCGTCAAGTTCATTAACCGGCAGGGAGATCTTGAAGTCATCAGAGGGGACAGTTTCCTCATAGGAAATGAAGCTGAGACAACGATCGGGGTGCCGCGGCCGAGGCACCGGGGCTACCTCCTTCAAGTCGACCAAGGGACTATCGGGGCAAATCTCATCAGAATCCCTCAGAGTCCGGAGATGCTAACTATGTCAACGTCCTCAAGCAGGCAGAGCCTGAAGCAGTCCGATACATCAAGTTCAATTGCCGTTTCCGACATTTGGAGGCAGACTGGAATGAAACACTGAGCATCGGCATGATGCGGGCACATAAACCCCCTATCTCCGATCGGAGATTTGTCAGCATCCTTCAATCCTACTCTCTGGCCCCGCCAGGCGAGGAAATCTTCGTAATAAAGGTCAACAGGCATCGTCACACTCGTGATGAATGTATGGCAGCCGTATGGGATGTCCTCCATGAGGAATTGCCCGCTGAACCCCTCTTCTCCAGCGAAGGGCATGATGTTTTCCTAGCAGCTCCAACATCGCAGCAGGACGCGAGGCGTCCCTACGTCTGGGTACGGCGATGAATCAGGACTCTCCGGAGTCGAGGATGCGGCAAATCCGCAAGAAGATCCCTACATACATATGCTCAGTTTTGAGGACGGCACCAGTTCCGATGATGTCACCTACGATAGGGGCTCCAATACCATGGAAATTGTCAAGCTCAACATCCCGTACAAGCGGTTGTTCGGCTAATGGAAACAACTGGTTGACAAGACAAAGAACCCCTCCGATCAAGTGACTGACGACGACTTCGTCAACATCATATTTTCCAGATATCCCGATGATACCAAGGATCCGATCCTTATTATCAGATTCTGCAATGCCAAAGTTACCCTCGACGACTGCCTGCTCATGGTAAACGAGGCCCTGGCCAATCGAGCTCAGAGCTCATCATCACTTTCGACTACCAGGCCCAGTGGCAACCGGCCCGTGCCGTCAGTCAAGCTTATAGCCACAAGTGCCACCAAGGCCAAGGGCAACAGCAAAGGAGACAAAGCTCCTCACCCTGCTACGAATCAGGTCAACCTCGGGAACGCTTCCGGTAGCCACCCTGAAAACATCTGTAAAGGTCTTCCCCGCAAGACAGAGTCAGCTTCGGATGTAAGGAATGATCACCTCAGCATCAACATGCTCAAGTTCGACCCTGCTCCCAGCCATCACGGCCAGAGATTCAGGCATCCCGCCAGCAAACTGCTAGCTCTAATAGACTTGGCTATCCAGCGAGATCACGAGACTATCAACATCGCAGAATTCAATACCCTCATGGGTTCAATCAAGCAAATATGAGCGAACTTCTTGGTAACCGAGATCAATGAAGGCCGCATGGAATGTCCCAGCCCGACTTCCTTCGTCAATATAATCCAAGTGTTTCCGCCATTCGGAGATTTGGATGTGATCACAGTTCTAGACACTAGTCAGACGGCACGCACCTATGGAGACTGTTTAGCTCTCGCAAGGAAAGCCCTCATAGAACTAACCGCTCAAGAGAACCGTCTCTGGGACGAAAACCAAGCTCAAAAGACCCACAGGGACCAAGCCCTTAAAGTGTCACAAGCAGCTTCAGACAGAAAGATAGAGGCCACTCTAGACCAGTTCGACCTCAAGGGTTTTTCTCACGGCAACTTCCTGGACTATCGTCTGTTCTCATCCAACCCCCTCTGCCAAGGGAGGGCGGTCAACGGTCCCGACGACCTAGGAGAGGGAATGACACAGCAGAACGAACACCAGCGCTTACCTCCCCGAGGAAAGCAAGTTCTCTATGAAAGCGACGACGAAGACGATGAAACCATTCTCTTCCAAGCCGGGCATGAAGTCAACAAAACCGGAATCCCAAGGATCCTGGGAGGATGGGGACGGATCATTTCCGCACTCAAACTAAAAGGCCAACTGAGGGAGGAAGGTCTATTCAAAAAGAAGAGAACGATGGAAATACATCTCCAGCAACTACTCAGGGAGATTCCACAGACTGCGACATTCGTTTACAGAAACGATCAACTGGGACAGCAACCAATTACATGGGCAGATGTTCGGGAAGCCGTATACTCACCTTTCGACATACCCGCCACTCAGATAAAGCAGAAGGGAAAGCTCTCCCCGATGGAGGTTTATCTAGACTGCCGCACGAAGTTCAAAGAAGCACTGGCTATTCTTACATGGGAAGAAACGGAGGCGCTAACTCTCGACGCAGGCTCTACTGCAAGAAAGTTGATCTGGGCTAAGAGTGGAGGAAAATTAGCAAACCATGAATATCGCCAAACCCAACTCCAGAATGCCCTGAGCATGCTCAGCAAAAAGGAAAGGAGTGCGGTATACCGTGAAGAGATCAAGGAGACAGTTCGCTTGAACCAAGAACTCTCTAAACTCCCCCGGAGGGTCAGCAACGCACAGTTCAGTTCTGGCAACCACTGTTGCGCCCTGACGTTCGAACAGCTGCGGCAATCCATAAACTACCTTCCCACGGAGGCACCCAAGCCAATATCCTGGGACAGAATTCGGAAGGCTGCCGAAGCTCCCGAGAATACATCTACAATCAATGAATTGAGGGAAGACCTATGGCCCTATGCTTCGTGGAATCCTCCTCTGACTATGGCTCAGCTCAGAGCGACCTGTTCAGAAGGAACCAAGCCTGACATCAGCGTCCTGACCCGATCAGGCCAAATCCATGCATTACCACCGAAGGCCACCAAAAAGTCGACGGAGCCAGAACCGCAACCCGGCCTACCCGAAGACACAAGTTCCCTGAAAGAGGACCCGATCCTCACTCAGCTCAAGCAGACCCAGGCGAACATTTCCCTTTGGTCCCTGCTCACATCCTCATATCCTCACAAGCTCAATCTAGAGGAAAGTCTGGCCCATACCATGGTCCCCGTGGACGCAACCCTAGATGAAGTCATTCAGATGATCGACAACATCCACTACGGCAACATTATCACCTTCATAGATTTGGACCAGCCAAAATTTGGGGCTGATCACAATGAGCCGCTCTACATCACAGTCCAGCTGGACGGGCGTCGCCTTCCCCGTGTGTTGGTAGACGGAGGTTCCGAAATGAACGTCTTGCCCGCCAAGATAATGGACCTGCTTGATATCAAGCCCACATATCTGAAGCCTTCAATCCACACTGTCAAGGCCTATAACTCTACTTCCCGTACAGTTCTCGGGGTTGCTACTCTAAATATCTTGTTCGGCAAGCGGATGATCCCCACCGAATTCCAAGTGTTGGACATTCCAATCACTTTCACAGCCATCCTGGGGCGACCCTGGCTGGATCAGATAAATGGCGTGGCATCCACCCTTCACCAGTGCATCAAGTTCATGCAAGGCAATGAGCTAACCACAGTTTACGGCGACAGCGTCACCACTGAGGGGACCAGCACCGACGACATTCCAGTGTTAGAAATCAAGCATAATGACGACATGGCATTAACTGGATTCACTCTGGAGACCTCCAAGATCCAAATATGCAACGTGGACCTTCCACTGTTTCAAGACAAAATCCCTCCTGCCATGAAAATGATGAAACTCATGAACTTCATCCCAGGACTGGGGCTCGGCAAAAGGTTACAAGGCCAACACCAAGTCATCGAAGTCAAGGACCACACCACGGTCCAGGGGCTCGGTTATGTGCCAACACCAGCTGACGTCAGGGAAAACAAAAGGCTCGCCCGCAAAAGGGGAACCTCCGACGGCACACCCAACCTCCGACCTTACAGTTTCGACCTCGCTCATTACTTCACCAAGGGAACCAACAGCAGAACTGAGGGGACCGACAAGGGAACCGGCAGCAGAACTGAGGGGACCGACAAGGGAACCGGCAGCAGAACTGAGGGGACCGACAGTGGAACTGATGAAGATGAGAAAGAAGCAGGAATAGTCAGCACAGAGACTACAGAAAGAATGGAAAAGCTAGCACGGGACCTCAAGCGTTTCAGAGGACTCAAGGCTAATCTGATAAGGGGAGCGTTCCTCGACATCACAACTCTACCTGGACCAATTGCCGCCACAGTCCAGCACGAGTACACATTCAAGGGAATCCCAGACATAGAAGAGAAGCTCGAGACACTCTTCATGGGAAACAGACTGTTCGGGTCAGCCGCCGAGGCCACATTCGAGACAGTAACTCCAAGGCAGAAGGAACCAGAATTCATAGAAGACGCTCTCAGTGGACCCGCTCTACAGAGTCTTTTTGAAGAAGTCATGGAGGTGCCAAACCTGATTGACCTGGGCTCCGAAACAAAGATGATTGCCATGATTGGGACAAGAAGCCAAGCCTCTTGACCCCAGAACCCTCATCAAGCATCCGGTAATGCCATCGAAGAAGCTGGGTAACTTTCACCGGACCAAGGGCAAGCCGAGGCGAATTGAAAGACAAGCTGGGCCTGCACCCACATCTCCCTAAACCCGATCTCGAACCCTCTGAGTCAGTCCTTGTTAAAGTCCAGTCCTCTGAGTCGTCCAACGGCCTTACGCCGGAAGACTTTGATAATGTAGCCAACCATGTATTTCCGTTATCGTTTAATGAAAAGTCTGACCTTTCGGAGTATCCCCTCATTGCCACTTTAACAACTGATAAGTTAAAAAACAACTTAAAAGACGTTAATAATGACTCACTTGATAAAGAAGCAGACACATTAAATGAACAATACATTAAAGAAGTTCTCAAGCGTGTAGTAGACCAAGAGGAAAATCGGGCCCAAGCTGCCGAAGAGGTTATGACCAAAGTGAACCTGGTGTCAGTGCAAGAGCCTAAAGAGACACAAGTGGGCAGTTTCTTCACCGATGCAGAAAAAGAAGCCCTGATAAGCCTCCTCAGGGAGTATGTTGACGTGTTCGCCTGGTCATACCAGGATATGCTAGGACTCGATCCCTCGATCGTGGAGCACAGAATTCCCCTGTATCCCGAATCCAAGCCTGTCAAACAGAAGTTGCACAAGATCAAGCCAGAGTGGTCCTTGCAAGTGAAAGAAGAGATTGAGAAAATGCTCCGAGTTGGTTTCATCAGAGTGATTGAGTACCCGACCTGGCTTTCCAACATCGTGACGGTCACCAAGGCCAATGGAAAGGTCTGATGCTGTGTGGATTTCTGGGATCTCAACAAGGCCAGCCCTAAAGATGATTTCCCGCTGCCCAACATCGACATGCTAGTCGACACCATGGCAAATTTCGAGGTAAAGTCCTTCGTGGATGGGTTTGCCGAATACAATCAGATCAAAATGTTCGAGGAAGATCAAGCCAAGACTGCTTTCACCACTCCGTGGGGGACATACTGCTACACGGTCATGTCGTTCGGTCTGAAGAACGCTGGGGCTACTTACCAGCGGGCTGCAACAACCCTTTTCCATGACATGATCCACAAGGAAATTGAAGTGTATGTCGACGACATGATCATCCACCCCAGAGGATCAGACATACATCACATGACAGATCTGAGGAAGTTCTTCAACAGACTCAGAAAGAACTCCATGAGATTGAACCTTGCAAAGTGCACCTTCAGCGTCAAGTGAGGCAAATTACTGGGGTACATAGTTACAGAAAGTGGTATCGAAGCCGATCCCAAGAAAATCAAGGCCATCATCGATTTGAAGCCACCTCAGACCCTAACAGAAGTGAAAAGTTTTATGGGAAGACTTCAGTACATAAGTCGCTTCATCAACCAGTTGACATCTCTCTGCGAGCCAATGTTCAAACTGATGAAGAAGAATGCCGACATCAAATGGGACTCCGAGTGCCAGACAGCTTTCTAGAAAATCGACACATACTTGGTGAATCCCCCAATCCTGTGCCCGCCACATGAAGACAAGCCACTCCTCTTGTACCTGACAGTAACAGACACGTCAATCGGAGCAATGCTGGCACATGAACAGAAAGATTCCAAAGTTGAGCATGCAATCTACATCGTAAGATGGAAGCATCAAGGAAGTGAACTCAGCTACTCAGCATTAGAGAAAATTTGTACCGCCTTGGTATGGGTAGTCGAGAAACTGAAACACTACATGCAGTCACATTCAGTGCTCCTGGTCTCCAAGATGGATCCCGTTGAAATTACCCGGGATTTCGCGCGGACGTGAAACGCGGTTGTCTTTCGCGGAGGGTTGGTGTTTGAGACCTCGCTTCATGGGAAGGAAAAAATGAGGAGTCGCCACGCGGTTTTTGTATTTTGAGCCCAAACGTTGAGAAAAGGCTTTTGAAAATGGTGTCGTTTTTATTGGTAGCAAAAACTTAGAAAAAGACTTTGAAAACAGGGGATCATTTTTATTGGTAGCAAAAACGAGTAAAAAGCTTTTTAGTACCAGAGATTGTTAGGTTCGGAGGTCACGTTACGTTTCGGGAAGAGTATTACGAGATCACCCGAAACGCCTCGTATGATGAGTCTTTCTACCTTTCTCGAAAACGTGTGTGTGTGTGTGTTTTTTGAAATGGAGGCTTGAATGACAAGCTTAATCTTGGTTTGAATGTCAAACGTTGATTAGGTGACTTTGAAAAGGCGAGCGTTTGAATGACAAACGTGGTTTTGAGACGAAAATGAGCGTTTGCGTGGCAAACGTCGATTTTGAGCTTGAAATGAGCGTTTGCGTGGCAAACGTCGATTTTGAGTTTGAAAAGGAGTTCGAAGGTCGAACTCCGGTTTTTTGAACCGGGCGTGTCATTGTTAACGATTTTTACGGGAAAAATGCGTATTAAATGATTTTAAGTGTCAAATGGCGGCTTTTAGTTTGAAGATGAGCGTTTGAAGGCCAAACGTCATTTCGAGCGTTTTGAAAGAGAGTTCGAAGGACGAACTCCGGTTTTGAACCGGGCATTACATTGTTAACGATTTTTTTATGGGAAAAATGCGTATTAAATGATATGCGATCAACGAATCGGGTTGCGACTCGGACTTAGAAAAGTAAATACTATCACGATCCAAATGGGTCGGACTTTGTAAATGACAGTATTTAAAGCAGTATCAACGAGGCCAATCGGCTCGGAATTGTAAATGACGATCAACGAGGCCAATCGGCTCGGAATTGTAAATGACAGAAAGTAAATGACGATCTACGGATCGATCGATCCGGAATTGTAAATAACGGAAAGTAAATGGAACGGGGTCGGAACGCCGTTTTTACCCGTGATTACTTCTCTTACGGAAAGAGAAGAGGATCGAGGGGCTAAAACGTATCGGACCCCGTTAGACGGAGGCGTTTACATTTCAATAACGTTGTTCGAAACGGTTGTAGCGACTGGCGCGTAAACCGAGACGAAACGAGAGATTTAGAGAGAGGGAGTTATACCTATGGCTAGGGTCGACTCCTTTGGCTCGGAAGGTGTGTATGGGACACGAAAATTAGTTCAAAAGGGTGTTTCGAAGTGATGAGGGGCGTATTTGATCGAAATACGGAAGTTTCACGTGAATCGAGGCAAACGGGAGCTCGGGGAGGGGTGAAATCAGTTTGGGCCGTGAGTGAGGTGATTTTTGGGTGAAAAATGTTCCTCCTTTTGGCTTTGACAGCCACTTCTATTTATAGGTGAAAATTGCAGTAGGAGTTCGAACGGACTTGGACAGTTTTTCAGGGTTTTGGGGTATTTTGGAATTCTGAGGGGCTTGCTGGCAATTTCAGGAAATTTGCACAGGAGTCCGTGGGACTTTGGACTCGAAATCCAGGGGTATTTTGGTCTTTTCGGCTTGATTTGTGATTGAAAGGTGACGAGAGGGCGTGGCATGGCCGCCACGTGTCCCATGACTCACCCTTTATATGGGAGTTCATTCCCCAGTCCCGGTTTTGTCCGTTTTTAAAATAACGGTCCAGGAAAATGTCCGAAATGCCCCTTGGAAAGTGCCGAAAAGTGCGTTTTTCAGGGAAAGCCATACTTTTACGTGAGATGACACGTGTCAAGTACGCTTCGACGTCGGGATGCACGGGGCAGTCCCGAGACGTCTCGTTGGCATGGCAACGGGGAGTTTAACGAGTTCCGGTTAACCTGGAGCGGGCCAGTTAACGGATTTCGGTTAAATTTCTGACGGATTTTGACAATCCGGATTTGGGTACTTACAGTTAGCCCCTCAGCGACGTCTCCTCCGAAGGAGGTGGGGTCATTGAAAAAGATAAGGATCCAAATCGGGATGCCTTACTTTGAAAGACCTGGGCGGTCAGCAGGCTGGACCCTTAGCGAAAGGATTCCTACGTATCCCGAGCGGGAATCAAGTCGATCGTAGTTCGAAGGTGTAAGGGCCGCGCGTGGGGACCTTGACCTGAGCGAGACTGTTCGGAGGCGTCTGAACCTGGGACTTCTTGAAACCTTCGAGGGCGTGTGGCGCCTCAAACCGGAGTTGTTGGAGCTTACGAGGGCGTGTGGCGCCTCAAACCGGAGTTGCTGATACTGACGAGGGCGTGTGGCGCCTCAAACCGGAGTTGCTGAGGATACTCTCATCCTGATATGAAGGCGTTCGTGCCTTGGGTACTGGGCTTATTGCGGCTGCCAGGTTTTATCCTGCTAGGGATAGAGCGGTAATGATGAGAATGGTTGTGTTAAACTGGCGTTATTAACAACTCGGAAGGATCGACGTTTCTTCTTTAGAATCCTGCTGGGGATGAGCATTCGGGCTTACCTTGATGGCCGAAGAGGGATTGTTGTGCGGGCTTATTGCAGCTGCCGCTGAAGTGGGACGGTCGGGCTTACGACTGGCGGCCGGGGAGATGAATGTTCACTTGCTGAAGCGAAAAAGATATTCGGGCTTACGAGGATGGCCGAAGAGGGATTATTGCAAGGCGTTCGTGCCTTGGGGTTCGGGCTTATTGCAGCTGCCGGGGAATTAAATGATGGTGAAAACCATTAGAAAATTTAACGTCGGGAGACGGAATCATAACTGGAATGTCCGGAGACATGATTGAGCGTTTGAACGTCAAACGTCAACTGGGATTGAATTTAATGTCTGGAGACGGGCGTTAGTGAAAACTAACTGGGAAGAAATTTTACACTTTTGGGGGCCAAAAGGGGTAAAATTGAAACTGTGAGAAGTTGAGGGGCCAAATTGGCAAGGAATCATTTCTGCTGCAGAAAGAGTCCGGCCGGACTGGGACTGAATTTGACCAGATTCAAATCAGCTCCAAGTCTGACGCAAACCATCCCCCTTCCCCCATTATTTCCGACGAGAGAGAGAGAGAGAGAGAGGAGAGAAAAATTTCCACCCCAAATTGCAAGGTTTGCTCGAATTTGTGAAGGAAAATCGCTATGGAAGGTGAATGGGAACCGATGGCTCGCCATGGAAGGACCGATGACGAAAGAACGCGGTTGGTTCGGACCATTCGAACCATTGTTCATCCATTTAATCCGGCGGAGTTTTACCCGGCTAGGGACCAACACAACTCCAAAGGAGGGATTGAGAGACAAGTAAGCTTCCTTCAAATTCCATTAATTTTAAGAATGTGCATTCTTTAAATGTTAGAAATTTGTTTAGGAATTTCCTTGGGATTTTGGTGCTTGAATTGGGGCTTTTGACTTTGCCATGAATCGTTGTCGAAATTGACTAGGATGTAGTTCAATTGACACTATGGGTAGATGACATAAAAATTTTGGTTGCAAAATTCCATGTCTAGATGCATTTTCCAAAATTAAAGTAGCTTTAATTCGGGACGGAGTAAATTTTCGAAATGTTCGAAAAGAATTTGAAAGTTCCGGTTTCGACGGAGTTTTCGAAATGTTTTGAAAGTTCCGGATTCGACGGAGTTTTCGAAATGTTTTGAAAGTTCCGGATTCGACGGAGTTTTCGAAATGTTTTGAAAGTTCCGGATTCGACGGAGTTTTCGAAATGATGGAAATATATGTAGGAAATGAATGAGAACCGTATCTGCATTGCATCCTTTTGACATGCGTTCGTGCATTTGTTGATGTTGCTTCTGTCTTGTTTGCCTGCAGGGGACAGGGACGGTTGATACCCACAACCAGAAGAGTCGGGGTGCCTTTGAGGCAGTGAGAGCATTGTGGGAGATCATCCCGGACGTGGCTCGAGAGGGAGAGAGGAGTCCGCGGCAGCTGGTGCTCGACTCTGGGTTGGCTGGGTTTATCGGTGCGGTGGCTGCGATAGCTGATACGCCGAGGGCCAGGTCCATGTATGTAGCTCTGAGCGAGTATTGGTGGGATACGACCCACACTTTCCATTTCAGATGGGGGGAGGCGACGGTGACTCCCACGGATTTTGCCGCTATCACTGGGTTGCCGACTTATGGCAACACGCTGGTGTGGGTTGATGGTTATACCCCGGAGCAGTTGTCTGGGCTGCTGGGTTTTGATATTACCGATGCCAGGGGCTTAGGCATTCGGTACAGGCCGATGGAGAGGCATCTGGAGGCGGGTGTCGCCGATTATTTGGATGGATCATTGAGGATGACCGCGGAGCGCCTGGCTCGAGGGTTCCTTTGGTTCGCGTTGTCAGCGACTTTGTTCCCGACTTCTGACACATCCTGTCACTTCCCTCTGCTCGGGTCGCTGACAGATCTGGATGCTGTGAGGGGGTTCGCGTGGGGGGAGGCTGGACTGGCCGAGCTCTACCATTCCCTGGACAGGTTCTCGCGGGGAGAGGAGCACTCCTTTAGCTGCTTCACGCCTGTCTTGGATGTAAGTTTACGTCTTTTTCTCTTCCTTGCCTCTTTCATGTACTCGTATGTATCTGCTTTGTAGCTGACATAACTTTCCATTTGCTTGACAGGTCTGGTGCTATGAGGTGTTCAGTCCGCAGGATTGGGACATCAAGGAGGCGTATCGACCCCTGTTCCCTGCCATGCTGGTTTGGCAGAAGAAAGCGAAGAGGGCGGTCTCGTCGAGAGTTGGCACTCGAGTGTCATACGAGGAGGTGTCTCTGGCACTGAACCGGGAGTTCTCCGAGAGGATCCAGCTGACCTGGTGGAGTCGGTTCCACTATGGCGTGGTTCAGGTCGCTAGCGAGGTGACGCGGCGGAGGAGGCTCCTGGTGGGACTTCATTGCGACGCTATGTATCTGGGGGAGCGGGTGACCCGTCAGCATGGCCCGGGGTCCATTCCGTTGGTGCCGGTGGATCCTCCTATGCACATGCAGCATCCTCTGTCGATGCCGATGGATGAGTTGGAGAGGTATAGACAGGGCGTGTTCTATACCGAGTACATCATAGCGGGGGCCGCCTATGATACTTTCTTGAGGATGAGGCTGAGGAGCCCACAGGTGCAGCACAGGGAGGGCGAGGTCCCAGGACGTCCCCGAGATCTCCCGATCCCACGCGCTAGGCTGGCGTACGAGGGACTGGATGGTTCGCGCAGGCGACTTGTGATCCCGCTCCCGGATGAGCCGAGACCACGATACAGGGCTGACCCCAATGCTTCGGTGAGCACCTTTTTTTGGTTTTCTGCATTTGATAGTAGCATTCTGCAAATGTTGCATCTGTACTTTCTGCTTGTCTTTTGACGACTTTCCTGGTTCGCAGGTGTCTGGCCGTACGTACAACGACGCTATGAGGCTGGTGGACGGGTGGGCCGCCTACGCTAGGAGGCTCGTGGAGTTCATGCGGTGCAGTTCCCGGAGGAGCGTGGATGTCCGTGAGCGGGGGCCGTCTAGGCCGAGAGGTTCGCCTGCTCCCATTGGTGGGGAGGACTTTGCACAGGGATTTGGCCAGTTCGCGGGTGGAACGGCTGGATTTGGAGCTCCTTCTTCTGCGCACTCGGGGCGCGAGAGGGGAGAGTCCTCGAGTTCGCATACGCCGAGGAGGCCTTTCGCGTATTCCCGCTTGGAGGAATTTGGCGAGTTCTTGTTTGCGACGGATCCGGCAGCTGCGGAGCAGTGCGTCGAGTGCTCGGATGACGAGCAGGACTCGGAGTAGTCCTCTTTTTTTTTCTTACTGCTTTGTTTAGACAAAATGCATGTATTGTCAGGAACAATTTGATTTGAACTGTATTCGAAAAAGGCGCCCGTGGGGCGGACTGTACTTCGCACATTTATTCTATGTCACCTTCTGTTATTTTCGGCAAATAAGGAAGTAGGTTAATCAAAAATAAATAAAAAGAGAAATGCATTAAAAATTGAACGGGTCAAAAATTAAGCCTATACGCACTGATTATTAATTATTTGCACTGTTGCACGAGCCCGGGGCGGAAGGGATATTGATATTGATTAAATGAAACCAGGGGCAGCACGCAGGTTTCATAAGGATGAACAGGGAATTGTTTGGAAATGTTTCCAATTTAGGAGCAGCTAGCTGCAGAGTTGATTAAGTCAACTGCAGAGGGAGTCCGGCCGGACTAGGAGTGAATTTCCAGATTCTTTAAATTGCAGTTTCAGCTTTGCAATTGTTTAAGAACTGCGCATTGTTTTTGATCATTCTGGCTGAATTCTCTCAAACTTCCAAGGTTTCCTTCATTCTTTATGGCTCCCTTTCCCAAGTTACCGTCTCGAATGCAAGAGCGATATTTGGACAACTTTCAGTCGTGGGTACGGAACCACACGAGGTAGAACAAAGGGTTTTTCGAAGGCTGTTACGGGATTAAATCTGTTTGGGCTTTGAAGGAGCTCATGCCAGATTGGGATCTTTTGAGAGCCGCGTCTCGCTTCTGGGACGTACGGAGGAATGTGTACAGCTTTTCGTACAACGAAGTCACTCCTACGTTTGAAGATTTCCGGCCATTCTGGGAGGACCCGAGACGGAACAACTAGTTCTTCCGTATGCCGGTGGCATGGCCACCGTTGAGAAGCTAGTGTCTTTGTTTGGTATCTCGACCGGAGAAGCATACGGGATGCCGATACAGATACCGATTATGTTGACATTTCGAGACCGCCCGAAAGATTTGCTGAGCCGAGGGAGCGTCTTTTCGTGGGACGCGTTTGCTCGTGCGCGATCGCTACTCGTTCACATTCACGCCTCTCGGGTGTGTGCCATCACAGTGCATCGACCTGGTGAGGCAGGCCGGAGTGGGAGACATCGTGTCGCTGGTCTTGGGCGAGACGTTCCTGGGCATAGGCCGGATGGCGACCGGTAGCCGATACATGTGGGGAGGGAGTCCCGCTATGCTTACCATGTGGTTGAGGGAGAGACTGCAGATGATGCCCGAGGTGCCAATGTCTTGTGACGCTTGGTCCTTCTCTCGACGTCCCTTCCGGTGATAGGGGGCGATCGTGCCGAGCCGGGCTCTGGATGGCCAGTACTCCGCACGCATCACTTGCGATGGTGGGTTCCCACCGGAAGTTACAGACTTGTCGAACCACTTAGGAGGGTCTCGTTGGCTGTCGAGTGCCGGGGCTTTCTCGCACGTCTTTCTACATTCCATCGTTGGTTCTCGCGACAAGACGGACCGGAGCAGTGCCACCGATCGATTTGAGTTATGCCGCTACCTTTGAGGTGGGATCTTTGCGGATGGAAGATCCTTCGACGCTATTGCCGCTCACACGGTGGTGGCAATACACGTCCTTTCCCGCCGTGGTTCTCTTTCACCTAGAGAGGGCACTGTTCGTCGACGCAAAGATCCGAACCGGTACGAAGAGTGTATGGGGAGACACAGCATGTCTATCTTGTGGAGACGGAGTGAGCCGTCGGGTGCCGATCACCTGACACTCGACCTTGAGGAGGGCCGAAGCAAGTGGCTAACCCCGGGAATCGTATCGCGATGCCATGGTTGATTATGAGACAAATGCCGATCGGGAGGCCAATCAAAGCACCGTTATGATGGCTCGAAGCGAGGCGGCTCGAGACAGAGCTAGAGAAAGGGCCGCGCTGACACCACAGCTTGACGGAGGCGTCGGGAAGAGTCCCCGAGCCAGTAGAAGGCCTACCGGAATATTTCCCGCGAAGGTGAAGAACACTCACGCGGGAAAGGGAAGGGGAAGAAGGATGAAGGACCAAGTACGGAAACTAGGTTGACCTTGCCGTCCGTAGTATCCACCCATTGTCATTGCGCACATTAATTGATTAATGTTTTATTGTAGTTTTGCTAGCGTGTAGCGAGTCAAGAGTTGACCGTGCTTGAACTCATCAAAGAATGTTTTAACCGTTATGAATTTGTAGGTTAAATGAAAAGAGTTTTTCGAAACACAAGCAATTGATGCTTATTGTATTTTTTTGTTTTTGAGACCGAACCAATGATGGCTGCCTACGTTCCCCTTTTACAATTGGACTAAGGGGCTCAGGTCACCGTAGTTCGACACTTTTAGGTGAATTTGAGAAAAACAAAGACAAAAGAAGTGCGACTGTTTTTTACCTCGGATCATTAGCGTGAATGTATCCAAATGGGTATTACTCTTTTAGCACTTTAATTTTACCGAGAGGTGGTGTATGGGGAAGGAGAGTTGACTCGTGCTCTTCCTCAAACGAAGTATCTCATGAGCTTGCTTCCATTCACGGGGTTAACGAAAGGGTTTCCATCCAAGTCTCGCTAGCTTCATGGCTCCTCCGGAGAAGATTCTTTGTACCACGAACGGTCCTATCCAGTAGGCTCCCACTTTCCGAGGGATTGGTCTCGCGTAGGAGGCTTTTCCTTTAGCACCAAGTCGCCTTCCGATGTCTCGGATCTTGACTTTCTTGTCGAATGCTCGTGCCATTCTCGCTTTGGTAGGCTCGAGTATGTTCCATGGCTTTCAATCTGCGCTCGTCGAGTAGAGCAAGTTCGTCGTGACGGCTCTGTAGCCATTCGACTTCATTGATCCCGTTTTCCAAGAGGACTCAGAGGGATGGAATTTCCAATTCCACGGGCAACATCGCTTCCATTCCGTTGGTAAGCGCGAACGGAGTTTCCCCTGTGGCAGTTCTGACTGATGTTCGGTATCCCCAGAGGGCTAGATGTAGCTTTTCGGGCGCCACCCGACCTCTCGGTGGTCATCTTTCCGATTATCATGGCGAGAGTCTTGTTGGCCGCCTCTACCGCACCATTGGTTTGTGGTCTCGTAAGGAGAAGATTTGTGACGTGTGACTCGAATTCGGCCGCAGTTGGTCACAATTTCCTTCGAAGTGGGTCCCATTGTCGGATATGATCTCGTTGGGCACTCCATATCGGCACATGATGTTCTCTCGGATGAACTCGACCACCTTCTTAGAATTCGCACTTGTACGATCCGGCTTCTACCCATTTGGTGAAGTAGTCGATCGCGACTAAGATGAACTCGTGACCATTGCTCCCTGAGGAGTGATCTTGCCGATGACATCGATTCCCCATGTGGCGAAAGGCCATGGCGTAGTCATGCAATAGAGCTCATGTGGAGGAATGTGATTGAGGTTGGAGAACCGTTGACATTTGTCGCAGTTTTCTGACGAACCGGATGCAGCTCTGTTTCCATCGATATCCAGTAGTATCCCATACGAAGGATGATCTCGTGTCAATGCTCGGGCGTTCATGTGCGGACCGCAGTTCCGTTGTGAACTTCGCTCATTAGCTCGCCGGCTTTTTCTTTGTTTACACACCGAAGGAGTGGCCCTCGTGGCGCTTCTTGTACAACATACCCCTGCATGACGAAATGGGATGCCAGCGTTTTAATGCCATCATGTTTTTGGCTTTGATCCCTTCTTTGTATTTTCCATCTTCATTTGTGAAGGAAGCTTCTCCGCTTTGGAGGTACCGGTAAACTGATTGTACTGTGGTTCGTCGATCGTTTCTTTTTCTTTTTCGATCTCACAAAGAATAGGCGGGTGTTTCCCGTCCGCCTATTCTCGAGGGGTTTTACCGCTTTCCCATCGGGAATTTCGACAAGAGAGGCGAGGGTTGCTGCATGGCCCGCGGCGGTTCCTCGTCTCTTGGCAAATAATGAAAAGAGATGTCCTTGAACCGAGCAATGAGCTCCTCCATGTACGCGTGGTACTTCCGGGAGGCCGTAATCTACCGTCTTCCATTTGTTGGACACTTGATTGATGATCAATGCCGAGTCTCCATATACATCCAGCTCCGAGATGTTGCGCTCGAGGGCGGCTTCCGCACTCCGCCGCACAAGGCCAGATTCTCGCCGCATTGTTGGTTGCTTCGAAATTCGCCTTGATAGCTATGGGAGTATGCTCGTCCTTCGGGATCGACAAGGAGCATTCCAATACCATTCCCCTTCTTGTTGGCTGCCCCATCGAAGAAGAGTTGCCGCGGTTTGCGCTGCCGAGTGAGAAGATTCCGTCGTCCGGGAATTGCGGATCGTGACCCTTAGGTTCACCGCTCGGGAAGTCGGCCACTGATCCGCCATGACTCTACCCTTTGTTGATTTTCTCGACCATGTACTTGATGTCGAACTCACCAGAAGAATGACCACTTGCTAGCCGCATTGACAGGGATGGCTTGTCAAAGAGATATCGGACGGGGTCCACTTTGGAGACCAGAGCACCGAATGCGACCGCATGTAGTGTTTCGCTTTCCCGACTACCCATACCAAGGCGGTACAAGTTTTCTCGATGCCGAGTAGCCGAGTTCACTTCCTTGAAGCTTCCGCTACGAAGTAGATTGCATGCTCAACCTTGGAATCTTTATGTTCTTGTGCCAAAGATTGCTCCGATTGACGTGTCTCATCGTCGATACATGAGTAGTGGCTTGTCTTCATGTGGCGGGCACGTAATTGGGGGATTCACCAAGTAGGTCTTGATCTTCTCAAAAGTCCGTTTGGCACTCTGAGTCCCATTTGATGCTCGGCATTCTTTTTCATTAGTTTGAACATGGGCTCGCAGAGAGATGTCAACCGGTTGATGAAGCGACCGATGTAATCGAAGTCTTCCCATGAAGCTCTTCACTTCGTCGTGGTTTGAGGCGGCTTCATGTCGATGATGGCCTTGATTTTCTTGGGATCGGCTTCGATACCTCTTTCGTAACCATGTACCCCAAGCACCTTGCCGCGCTTGACGCCGAAGGTGCACTTCGGGGTTTAGTCTCATGGAGTGCTTTCGAGTCCGTTGAAGAACTTTCTCGATCCGTCATGTGCCGCATGTCCGATCCTCCGGAGTGGATGATCATGTCGTCAACATATACTTCGATTTCTTTGTGAATCATGTCATGGAAGAGGGCCGCTGCAGCCGCCGGTAAGTAGCCCCAAAGCCGTTCTTCAAACCGAACGGCATGACCGTGTAACGCATGTCCCCCACTGAGTGGTGAAGGCGCCTTGGCTTGATCCTCCTCGGACATTTTGATCTGGTCAGATCCAGCGAACCCGTCCACGAAGGACTTTACTTCGAAATTTGCCGTGGTGTCGACCAAAGATGTCGATGTTAGGCAAAGGGGAAATCATCTTTAGGGCCGGCCTTGTTGAGATCCCGAAATCCACACAAAGATCTCGACCTTTCCGTTGGCCTTAGTGACCGTCACGATGTTGGAGAGCCAAGTCGGGTACTCAATCACTCGATGAAACCAACTCTGAGCATTTTCTCAATCTCTTCTTTTACTTGCAAGGACCACTCGCTTGATCTTGCGCAGCCTTCGTTTGGATGTGCTTGGATTCGGGATCCAGGGGAATTCTCGTGCTCCACGATTGAGGGATCGAGTCCTCGGCATGTCCCGGTATGACCAGCGAACACGTCAACATACTCCCCGAGGAGGCTTATCGTGGCTTTTTTTTCTCGCATCGGCGAAGAAACCGCCCACTTGTGTCTCTTTAGGCTCTTGCACCGACCCTGTGTTCACTTTGGTCATAACCTCTTCGGCAGCTTGGGCCCTATTGTCCTCTTGGTCAACTACACGCTCGAGAACTTCCTTAATGTATTGTTCGTTTAATGTGTCTTCTTCTTTATCAATTGAGTTATTAACGTCTTTTAAGTTATTTGTTAACTTATCGCTTGTTAAAGTGGCAATGAGAGGATACTCCGAAAGGTCGACTTTTCATTGAACAAGAACGGAAATACATGATTGGCTACATTATCATAGTCCTCCGCGTAAGGCCATGGATGACTCGTAGGACTGGACTCGACAAGGACTCGACTCGCAGGGTTTGAGACCGGGTTTAGGGAGATGTGGGTGCGGGCCCGCCTTGTCTTCCAATTCTCGCCCGGCTTGCCCTCGTCCGGTGAAGGTTACCCAATTCTTCGCTGGCATTGCTGGATGCTTGATGAGGGTTCGGGATCGAGAGGCTTGGCTTCGCCGTCCCAATCATGGCGATCATGCCGTTTCTGAGCCTGTGTCAATCAGGTTTGGCACCTCCATGACTTCTTCAAAAAGACTCGTAGAGCCGGTCCACCGAGAGCGTCTTCTATGAATTCCCGGTTCCTTCGCTTTGGAGTTACTGTCTCGAACGTGGCCTCGGTGGCCGATCCGAACAATCCGTTTCCCATGGAGAGTACCCCGAGTTGCTCCTCCAAGTCCGGGATTCCCTTGAATGTGTACTCGTGGCCGGACTCGTGGTGGCAGCTTGGTCCAGGTAGAGCCGTGATGTCGAGGAACGCTCCCTTATCGGATTAGCTTTGAGTCCTCTCGAAACGCTTGAGGTCCCGTGCTAGCCGTTCCATTCTTTCCGTAGTCTCGTGCCGACTATCCTCGCTTCTTTCTCATCTTCATCGCTTCCACCGCCGGTCCCCCGCCCGCTGCCGGTTCCGCTCGTCGGTCCCCTCAGCCGCTCGGTTCCCTTGCTGGTCCCCGCTCGCTGCCGGTTCCTCGTGAAGTAATGAGCGAGGTCAAAGCCGTAAGGCCGAGATTGGGTGTGCCGTCGGAGGTTCCCCTTTTGCGGGCCGTCGCCTTGGTGCGGGCGAGCCTTTTGTCTTTCTTGATGTCGCCCGGTGTTGGCACGTAGCCAAGCCCCCGGACCGTGGTGTGGTCCTTGACTTCAATAACTTGGTGTCGCCTTGTAGCCTTTGCCGAGCCCCGCCCCGGGATGAAGTTCATGAGTTTCATCATCCTCATGGCAGAGGAATCTGGTCGTGAGATAGTGGAAGGTCCACGTTGCATATTTGGATTTTGGAGGTCTCCGCAGTGAATCCAAGCTAATGGCATGTCGTCATTATGCTTGATTTCTAATACCGGAATGTCGTTGGTGCCGGGTCCCCTGCGGTGACGCCGTCGCCGTAGATCGTGGTTAGCTCGTTGCCTTGCATGAACTTGAGGCACCGGTGAAGGGTGGATGCCACGCCATTGATTTGATGCAGCCAGGACGCCCTGTGATGGCCGTGAAAGTGATTGGAATGTCCAATACTTGGAATTCGGTGGGGATCATCCGCTTGCCGAACCAAATATTAAGAGTAGCAACCCCGAGAACCGTACGGGAAGTAGAGTCATAGGCCTCGACAAAAGTGGATCCGAAGGCTTTAGATCTGCGGGCTTGATGTCAAGGTGTCCATCATCTTGGCGGGCAAGACATTCATTCCGAACCTCCGTCTACCAACACGCGGAAGGCGACGCTCGTCCACTGATCGTGATGTAGAGCGGCTCATTGTGATCAGCCCCAAATTTTGGAAGGTCCAAATCGTGAAGGTGATAATGTTGCCATAGTGGATGTTGCCGATCATCTCGAATGACTTCATCCGGGGTTGCGCCCACGGGGACCATGGTACGGGCCAGCTTTCCTCTAGCTTCGAGCTTGTGAGGATATGAAGAGGCGAGCAAAGACCAAAGGGAAATGTTCGCCCGAGTCCGCTGAGCCGAGCGAGGATCGGGTCCTCTTTCGTGGAACTTGCGTCTTCGGGCCGACCGGGTTGCAGTTCCTGCTCCGCGTGCTTTTGGTGGCCTTAGGTGGTAATGCATGAATTTGACCCGATCGGGTTAGAACGCCGACATCATGTTTGGTCCCTTCGAACAAAGCCGCTCCGAAGTTGAGCCATAGTTAGAGGAGGATTCCTCATAAGATAGGGCCATATGTCTTCCCTCAACTCATTGACTGTGGATGTATTCCCCGAAGCTTCGGCAGCCTTGACGGATTCTCGTCCCGTGATACCGGCTTAGGTGCCTCTCGCGGGGAGGTAGCCTACGCTTGACGCACTGCTCGAATGTCGCTGCACAACAAAGGGTTGCCTCGAGCCGAACCGTGCATTGCCGACCCTCCGAGGGAGGCTGAGAGTTCTCGGCTCAAGCGAACGGTCTCCTTGATCTCTTCACGGTATATCGCGTTCCTTTCCTTCTTCACGAGCATACTGTGGCATTCTCGAGTTTGGGTCCGCGATACTCATGGTTTGCTAATTTTCCTCCACTCTTGGCCCGATCAACTTTCTTGCAATGAGCTCGCGTCGAGAGTTAGCGCCTGCGTTTCTTCCCATGTGAGAATAGCCAAGCTTCTTTGAACCGCGTGCGGCGCCTAGGTAAACCTCCATCGAGGAGAGTTTTCTCCTTTGTTTTATCTCGAGTGGCGGGTATGTCGGAAGGTGAGTACACGGCTTCCCGAACATCTCGCCCATGTAACCGGTTGCCGTCCCGCTGATCGTTTCGTAAACGAATGCCTCGGTCTGTGGAATTTCCCTGAGTAGTTGCTCGAGACGAATTTCCATCCTCCTCTTGTTTTTAAATAGACCTTCCTCCCTGAGTTGGCCTTTTAATTTGAGCGCGGAAATGATCCGTTCCCATCCTTCCAGGCCCCCTTGGGAGTCCGATTTTGTTGACTTCATGCCCGACTTGGAAGAGAATGGTTTCATCGTCTTCGTTGTCGCTTTCACAGAGAACTTGCTTTCCTCGGGAGGTAAGCGCCGGGATTCGTTATGCCGTGTCGTTCCATCTCCTAGGTCATCGGGACCGTTGACCACCCTCGCGTGGCAGAGGGGTTGGATGAGAACAGACGGTAGTCCGGAAGTTGCCGTGAGCAAAACCCCGAGGTCGAACCGGTCTAGAGTGGCCTCTAGCTTTCGTCCGAAGCCGCCCGTGACACTTTAAGGGCTCGGTCCCCGTCGGTCTTTCGAGCTTGGTCTTCGTCCCAAAGACGACTTTCTTGAGCGGCTAGTTCCATGAGGGCTTTCCTTGCGAGAGCTAAGCAAGCCTCCGTAGGTGCGCATCATCCGACTAGTGTCCGTAACCGTGATTACATTCAAATCGCCGAATGGCGAAAACACTTGGATTACGTTGACGAAGGAAGTCGGATCGGGACATTCCATGCGGCCTTCCTTGATCTCGATTACCAAGAAATTTGCCCATATTCGCTTGATTGACCCCACTGGGTGTTGAATTCCGCAATGTTGACGGCCTCGTGATCTCGCTCGATCGCCAAGTCTATCGAGCTAGCAAGCCGATCGGCGTGATGTTCGAATCCGGCCGTGACGGCCGGGAGCAGACCGAACCGGAGCATGTTGATGCCGAGGTGGTCATTTCCTATGTCGGAAGCCGACTCGCCTTACGGGGAAGACTTTCATAGATGTTTTCTGGGTGGCCGCCTAAGCGTTCCCGAGGTTGATCTCGACTCGTAGCAGGGTGAGGAGCTTGGTCTCCTTCGCTGCCCTTGGCCTCGCGGCGCTTGAGGGTATAAGCTTGACCGACGGCACGGGCCGGCTGCCACCGGGCCGGTACTCGAAAGTAGTGATGAGCTCGAGCTCGCTGGCCAGTGGCCTCGTTTACCATGAGCAGGCAATCGCCGAGGGTAACTTTGGCATTGCGTAATCTCGACGATAAGGACCGGATCCTTGGTATCATCGGGATATCTCGGAATAGATGATGTTGACGAAGTCGTCGTCGCCCACTGGGTCGAGGGATTCTTTGTCGTGGTGAACCAGCTTGCTTCCAATTGTCTGGATAGCCGCCCGCATCGGACGTTGAGCTTGACAATCTCCATGGTATTGGAGCCTTGGTCGTAGGTGACCTGATCGGAAGGAGTTCCGTCCTCGAAACCGAGCATGTGAATGCAGAGGTCCGCCCGCGGCCCGCGCATCCTCGACTTCGGAGAGTCCTGATTCGTCGTCATCTGACGGCTCAACCCAAACGTAGGGACGTATTGCGTCCGGTGCGTTGCTGAGCCGCTAGGAAAATGTCATGCCCTTCATTGGAGAAGAGGGGTGCAATGGGTAGTTCCTCGTGGAGGACATCCCATACGACTTCCATGCATTCATCACGAGAATGACGGTGCTTGCTGACCTTTATCACAAAGATCTCTTCACTGGCGGGGCCAAAGAGTTGGTTTGAAGAATGCCGACGAATCTCCGATTGGAGATCGGGGGTTTATGTGCCCGCATCATGGCGATGTTCGTTGTTTCTTTCCAATCCGCTCCAAATGTTGGAAACGACAGCTGAACTTGACATGTGACGGACCGCTTCTGTGGTCCGCCCCGTTTCGAGTACGTTTACATAGTTAGCATCTCCTGACTCGAGGGATTCTCGATGAGATTTGCCCCGTAGTCCCTTGGTTGATTCGAAGGAGGTAACCCCGGTGCTCGAGTACGGACACGCTTGGCTATTGTCTCGCTTCATTCCCTATGAGGAAACCGTCCTCTCGATGACTTCAAGATCTCCCGCCGGTTAATGAACTTAACACACTGATGGAGAGTGGAGGCTATGGCTTTCATATGATGCAGCCAAGGGCGCCCGAACAGAGTTGTGAATTCGGATGGAATGTCCATTACGTGGAATTTTGCTGGCACCATTTGGGTTTCGAACCGCAGTTCCAGAGTTACCGTCCCTGTGATGGGACGAGACGAGCCGTCGTAGGCCTTGATAGTCCGAGCTGACGGAATCAGATGGCTTTCGTTGATACGGAGGGCTCGCATCATGCTGAGAGGGAGAACATTAACGGCTGACCCGTTGTCTACCAATACTCCGGGGAGTGTTATGGTGTTGAGCTTGAGAGTGATGTACAGAGCTTCGTTGTGCCCCGAGGCATCTCTCGGTAAGTCTTCGTCACAGAACGTGATCATGCTGCCGTACAGTTGGGAATGGTAGATCTGGTCTCTATCCGAAGAAGGAGAGTCATCAAGCCATCCGTTTCCTGTCTTCATCTTGCGAGGTAAAGCCTTCGCTGGAGCCTCAGGATTGTGTTGAGGCTATTTGTGGCGGTTGCCGCCCTTGGTTAGCACGTTGATCGAGTGCGAGTGCCAAGCTGACTTTGATCTTCCTTTACCGGTCCGAGCCTCGGAAGCCGGACAAATTGAATCTTGGCTGATCCCGCGAGGGTTAGGCTTCGACCGGCAAGAAGATTACCAAGATTTGAGGTATTTCGATGTCCTGTGGTCTCGAGCTCGTTGTCGCCAGGACTTTTCGGCTTTCCCATCCCCGCTTGCTCTAAAGCCGCATGACCTCGGAGGAAGAGAGGACTGGGCCGGAGTACAAGACGTAGTAGTCGAACCTCCCGAAGGCTCTCCGAGTGTACCTACACCGGTGTCCCCAGCCTTCGTATCTTTCTCTCGCCTTGCCGTTGAGAGGACTTCTTCTTTTGTTTTCGCGGAGGATTGCTCCTGACCATATCTTGGGACTCGTACTCCAGTGCAAAGTGAGGAGCCACAAACATCATAGCCGATGTGGACATTTGATGAGGACCCGACCGGAAGAGGCGGAGAAACCGGTTCTCGTGGGCAATCTTCTTGGGCACCCACTCAATGGAATTCACGCTGTTATTGTTCTAAAAGGGTTTCCGATCAGATTGGGCCCACGGGGACGCTCCAACTTGCCTTCTTCTATCAAATTCTGGATTTCGTATCGTAACCCCAAACAGTTGTCTGTGGTATGGCCGTGATACTGATGGAAGGCGCATTATTTGCTCTTGTCCGCATTGGCTACGGGATTTTTGGGTTTGTAATTTGCAACGGGTTTAAGGAGACCTTCCTTGATTAACCCTTCCACCATCTTGCTCAGTGGCATGTCCAACTTGTCGAAGTGTACGGCAGGCTGCTTTTGAGTAGAATTGTTGCTTTGCGGGACCGGGTTTCTGCGTTGTCTGATCGTTGTCCCCGATGGATGTAGCCGATGCACGTATCTTTCCCTTTGCCGGGGCCGATGCGGGATTGAATGCAACCGCCGAGCGGTATCCGTACGGGCCGTGCAAGAGCCAACTTTTCCTTGAGATCCTTCTTGAACCGTGAGCCGGCATTGACCATGGCCTGTAGATCCGGGAAGAAATGATGACCGATGAGAGTTCCGATGGACGGCCTTAAGCAGACTTCAAGATCCGCATCTGTTCATCCTCGAGAGCGGCTCCATGATCTCGCAGAGTTTCCACTCCACCTCTTGTAGAATTCTCCGACGCTTTCATCCGCTTCGTTCGGTGATTAAGTCCTCACGACTTGTTTCCCACTCTAAATTGGATCTGCACTGCCTCCAGAAGATGTTACCGATCTCGATCCCAGTGTGCGGCGATCCGCAGCTTGACCCTCGAAACCATCGTAACGCCGAACTTTTGAGCGTATGCCGGAAGTGGTCGGCCATTTGCCGGAGGGTTGCTCCTTTCGCTCTCATGCCGAGAACGTAGGTGTCGATGTGCGTTTGAGGACATTCGGTTCCATCAAATCGGTCCATCTCCGCATTCTCGAACTTGGCAGGGAGAGGCGTGACCATTCCTGATCTCGTGGATTTGAGCGTTTCTCGCTTTGAGCCGCTCATGGTGGCTTTCTGTGTCTTTCATCTCGCTCGACCATCCAGGCTAAGGTTGGGTCCAGTGTGAAAGGTGGACTTTGAGGCTCGGCGCCGGTGCTACCACGTGAGCGGTAGTGATTGGAGGTGGAAGGCTTGATATATGCGGGTATATGGGAGCCTTTTTCGAATCGTATCGGGGTTTGTCCCCGGTGTTTAGGATTCGTGTATAGGCACCCGGACGAACCCGGAGGGTATTGAGGATATTGGCATCCCGAGATGGTCCAACGGTGCGCCGGTGTGAATGTGTGCCCAAATTTTGTGGATTCACGCGAGTTTGAAGACATCCGAGTTATTTGAAAAACTGAGTCGCCACGCCATTTTGATTACCTCAAAACTTTGAAAAAAAGGTTTTTACTTGGGTTCGGAGGTTAAGTTACCCCTTGGGAAGAACGCTTGGCGTTCACCCAAAGTGCCTTGCCTGAGCAAGTCTCCCAAGATTTCAAGAATCGTGCTTGCTTGCGTGCTTTCTTATGTGCATGTGTTTGAGAAAAGGGGGAATGTCCCAAGTTGTCTTCCTGACGTACAAACCATTTGTTGGTTGTCACTCAGATTCCTTGGAATTTTATGTATTTGGGATTATGATCCCGTCCTCATCTTATGACTTGTGATCATCGCATTTTAACCTCGGGACCCTCGACTTGCGTGATCGAGAGAATGACTCTCTTTTGGTCAAAGACGAGGTTCTTTAGAAAAGGAGGGTCCTTAGCCCATCAATCCTACGCTTTAAGACGGTCGAGCTCGTATAGAGGCTTCATACTCTTTCTTAAGCGATAATCGGAGATATAGGGTTCAAGGTTATCCCTTTCCAAAGAAATCGTGAACCTTTAATGGAAGGAACGATGTAAAGATAGGATCTTTTACACCGGTCCGTTCCAAGGTTGGGGGAAAGGGGAATGCATGATGAAAAATGACTCTTTAATGAAAAGAGGACATTTTTGGTTTTAGCAAATGATGCTTTTTGATTGAAAGAAATGATCTTTATGCAAGTGATGCGTAAAGATAGGATTTTTATGCAAATGATGCATCGAAAAGGTTTTTGAATGCAAAGGATGCATTTTTATTGAAAAGATTGGATTTTTGTGTGCAAATGATGCATAAAAATGACATTTTTATTTGAAAATGGGGGTTTTAGGTGCAAAGGATGCACCTTTATGAAAAAGACTACATTTTTATGACAAATGAGGTCTTAATGCATGCAAAAGGGAAAGGGGGTGATAAAGATGTGATCTTTATGAATAAATGCCAAGTCCCAAGCAAGATATATGAATGCAATGAGCAAGTATATCAATTAAAAGCAAGGTTAGGGCGTGCGAGGTTACCAATTGCTTCCTTTGCTTCTTCGAACGGGAGCTAGGAGGAGAGGTTGGTCTTGGGTCTTCAAGGAGGAGGGAGGTAGCTTCTTGGCCTTCCTTCTTCACCTTCTTGAGCTTGCACCCAATATTCTTCACGTCTTGGGAGTGTTTATAAGTGTATTGTGTATTTTGTGCCTCTATTGTGTGTGTTGAAATGGGTAGAGGAGGCCTCTATTTATAGGTAATCCTGGATAAGGTGAATGAAGCCGTGCGGCTAGGAGCAAATGAGCTAATGCACCGTGCGGGCTTATCCCGAATGACTCAAAGCATTCTAGAACCATGCAAGGTGGCAAATTCTAGAACCCTCCTTCCTAATTAAGAAAAACGTGTTTCTTAATTAGAAGGATCCTCTTCAGCCCTTATTTAATAAAAAAGCTTCCGAATGTTTCCGAACGCCGGAAGGTCCGGGGAATTACCGAAAACTTACCGAAATTGTCGGGAAAATTAACCTAAGGCATGAGCCGATTTGGGTACTTACGAAGCCCTCGGCAACGTCACTTGCAAGGCAAGTGGGGTTGTCGATAGAAAAGGATCCGATCCGGCGAATGCCGAGACGGATTAGATGACCGAGACGGCCGAGTGGCCGAACCTTTGGAAGGCTACCTACGTATCCCTGCAGGAATCAAGCCAGCCGTAGTTCGGAATAAGATCCGCTGAGGAAGGGAGAAGAGAAAACTGGTCTCTTGCTGGGGAAAATAGAAAATGACCTAGGAGGTCAAGCAATTGATCCTACTGGGGATATGCTAGAAGTGACCAAGGTGATCTCTATGAGGGATTACTTCATCACTGAGGAGCGACGAAGGAACAGGGTGACCGAAGTGGTCGGATGGCTGGACCTTTTATAAAAGGCTACCTACGTATCCCGGAGGAATCAAGCCTTGATCGTAGTTCAAGCTTTGACTAAATCGAAATGTTATTCTTCCAACTTGGAATAACGGAGATCGAAAGAGAGAGCGAAATGTCATTCACCTTGGAATGACAGAGATCGAAAGAGAGAGAGCGAAATGTTATTCCTTCAACTTGGAATAACGGAGATCGCGAGAGAGATCGAAATGTCATTCTTCCACCTTGGAATGACGGAGATCGAAAGAGAGAGCGAAATGTCATTCTTCCATCTTGGAATGACGGAGATCGCGAGAGAGATCGAAATGTCATTCTTCCACCTTGGAATGACGGAGATCGAAAGAGAGAGCGAAATGTCATTCTTCCACCTTGGAATGACGGAGATCGCGAGAGAGATCGAAATGTCATTCTTCCACCTTGGAATGACGGAGATCGAAAGAGAGCGAAATGTCATTCTTCCACCTTGGAATGACGGAGATCGCGAGAGAGATCGAAATGTCATTCTTCCACCTTGGAATGACGGAGATCGAAAGAGAGAGCGAAATGTCATTCTTCCACCTTGGAATGACGGAGATCGAGAGAGATCGAAATGTTATTCTTCCACCTTGGAATAACGGAGATCAAAAGAGAGAGATCGAAATGTCATTCTTCCACCTTGGAATGACGGAGATCGAAAGAGAGAGCGAAATGTCATTCTTCCACCTTGGAATGACGGAGATCGCGAGAGAGATCGAAATGTCATTCTTCCACCTTGGAATGACGGAGATCGAAAGAGAGAGCGAAATGTCATTCTTCCACCTTGGAATGACGGAGATCGCGAGAGAGATCGAAATGTCATTCTTCCACCTTGGAATGACTAGAGATCGAAAGAGAGAGCGAAATGTCATTCTTCCACCTTGGAATGACGGAGATCGCGAGAGAGATCGAAATGTCATTCTTCCACCTTGGAATGACGGAGATCGAAAGAGAGAGCGAAATGTCATTCTTCCACCTTGGAATGACAGAGATCGCTAGAGAGATCGAAATGTCATTCCTCCACCTTGGAATGACGGAGATCGAAAGAGAGAGCGAAATGTCATTCTTCCACCTTGGAATGACGGAGGTCGCGAGAGAGATCGAAATGCCATTCTTCCACCTTGGAATGACGGAGATCGAAAGAGAGAGCGAAATGTCATTCTTCCACCTCGGAATGACGGAGATCGCGAGAGAGATCGAAATGTCATTCTTCCACCTCGGAATGACGGAGATCGCGAGAGAGATCGAAATGTCATTCTTCCACCTTGGAATGACGGAGATCGAAAGAGAGAGCGAAATGTCATTCTTCCACCTTGGAATGACGGAGATCGCGAGAGAGATCGAAATGTTATTCCTCCACCTTGGAATAACGGAGATCGAAAGAAAGAGCGAAATGTCATTCTTCCACCTTGGAATGACGGAGATCGCTAGAGAGATCGAAATGTTATTCCTTCAACTTGGAATAACGGAGATCGAAAGAAAGATCGAAATGTCATTCTTCCACCTTGGAATGACGGAGATCGAAAGAGAGAGCGAAATGTCATTCTTCCACCTTGGAGTGACGGAGATCGCGAGAGAGATCGAAATGTCATTCTTCCACCTTGGAATGACGGAGATCGAAAGAGAGAGCGAAATGTCATTCTTCCACCTTGGAATGACGGAGATCTCGAGAGAGATCGAAATGTCATTCTTCCACCTTGGAATGACGGAGATCGAAAGAGAGAGCGAAATGTCATTCTTCCACCTTGCAATGACGAAGATCGCGAGAGAGATCGAAATGTCATTCTTCCACCTTGGAATGACGGAGATCGAAAGAGAGAGCGAAATGTCATTCTTCTACCTTGGAATGACGGAGATCGCGAGAGAGATCGAAATGTTATTCTTCCACCTTGGAATAACGGAGATCGAAAGAAAGAGCGAAATGTCATTCTTCCACCTTGGAATGACGGAGATCGCTAGAGAGATCGAAATGTTATTCCTTCAACTTGGAATAACGGAGATCGAAAGAGAGAGCGAAATGTCATTCTTTCACCTTGGAATGACGGAGATCGCGAGAGAGAATGGATTTTGTAAAGAAGTAGGAAGGACTCGATGATTTTTGTAAAGAAAGTGGGACGTACCCGATAATTTTATAAGGAAACGAGGCGTACCCTGATAATTTTTTTGTAAAATAGAATTAGAAATGCCAAAGGCAAATAAAATGAGCCACAGGGGTAAATTTGTAAAATAAACCTCGGGGGCACTGGAGGGAAAATTTGATCGAAAATGATTGAAAATGCCAGGGGCACAAGGGGTAAAACAGACCTATGAGGGATAAAATCGTAAAATTGAGCCTTCAGGGGCAAAATTGTAAAAACAAGCCACGTAGGATTAGTATGTCGCACCGACATAATAGGCCCATTTGACAGATTCATTAAAATTCGCACAAATGTCATTTTGAAACTCAATTGGACTTGAAATTGAGAGGGAGACAACAGTGAGAAGAGAGAGAGCGACATCAGAGGGAGATTTGAGAGGGATCTAGAGAAATCAAACACTTTTAGTTTGATTCAATTGGAAAATGTCTCCTAGGCTCTATACGACCAAAAGGGGACCTCAGCACGCCGAATTAGCTAATCGACGAAAGGGGGTGACCAAAGTGGTCGGTTAGTTGGACTTTTATGAAAAGCTTACGCACCATTGAGGAATGGGGAATGAAAAAGGTGACCAATGTGGTCGGATGGCTGGACCTTTTTATGAAAGGCTACCTACGTATCCCGGAGGAATCAAGCCTTGATCGTAGTTCAAACTTCATCTAGACAGTTAGGAACGATGTCTAGGATTCTTGAGGTTTTGACAATTAATGGAGGTTGTCACCTGAGGAAGCTGAAGCTTACGTCACTATCGAGTAGATAGAGGCAGCTATAACTGGAAAACTTGAGCATACTTTTCAATCTGTGATAGAGGTAGCCAAAGTTGGATTTTTGACAATTAGGAAACTGTCGCTTGGCGTTATCTTGTTATAACGGAAGTAACGAAGGCGCTTTTGGGAGAAAATGTTATCATTAGCAATTGGCACGTTACTTGAGCCTAGGGGTGATTTTTTCTTGGAAACATGGTAGAGGCTGGGTCTGGATGTACATATGGAATGTGTTTAAGACGGGTTTCAAGCAGGTGGGGTTGTATCCCTTGGGTGCGGACTGAACTGCTGTTGTTGTCAACGTGGAAGGGCTGAGACTGGGTTTAAACCTTGGGTCTCGATGAATGTTCCTTTCTGGCATTTGAAGCTGATGCTGACAGGCTTTTACAATCAAAGACTAAAGCAGATGTCGAAGTGACCAAACCTCTCTTCTAGGGGTGGATGCGACTTATCGGAGCCCCGGTTGCAAAGCCACGGTTGGATGAACTGAGTAGGCGAAGTCTTAGGTTTCGAAGAAGTGACTTAGCGAAGCCCCAGTCTGGTGACCTAGCAAAAACCCCAATATGATTGGTACTGCAAAAGCGATCCTGAGGTTGATCTGACCAAAACTGAATCCATCTAGGGACCTAGTGAAGAACCCGATGCAGACCCCAAAAATGGCTAAAGAAAAGAAGCGGCTTGGCAAAGCCCCCAACCTTAAAGAGTTTCAAGGCAAATTTCTAATGTAAATTGTAGCAGAAAAGGGAAAAACCTATCCTTCCGTATTTACTTCCTTATTTTCCTTAGTCGCTCAGTCAACCTTAAGAAAATGTGAAAGAAAAGATTTTAGAAATTTATACATGCAGGGGCATATTTTTCGAAAGGTGGGAATAGATCCCCATTTTGTGTTATCTTGATGGCCTTATTCGATGTAGGCACAAAAACTCGCTTTGGGTTTGACTCTTTTGAGAGAGTGTAAGCGTAGAAGGGTTTGTAAAAGTGTATGGAAGCCCCTGCTGACAGAAAATCAGTGTTTAGCACTATTTTTCCTAAGATGTAGAAAGAGAAGACTTGTCAAGACATCTGAAAACTTGTTTTATTTACAATGATCACAAGATTGCTTAAAACCTTTTATTAATGAGAGGACCCCGACCCGGAACCTACACGTGTTCCGAGCTGGAGCGTCCTCAAACTAACCCAAATCTCCTAATACTTTAAAAACTTTGATTTAACTTCCAAACATAAACACAACCATTTCAAAATAATTCTACTCCTTCCACATTGGAGGAAAAGTTGACCAACCATGAAAATAATAAACTGTTTTAGTTACAAAAGATATCGAATATAATATGGAATTAAAGTTTATGAATACAACCCTTTAAAAGAATTATGCTAACAAACACTTTCTACCCAATCTAAACATAACCCGACAATTCCCAAAATACCACTTCTAACTCCTTTCCGCCCTTACTCGGTCGGTCCACCTGTCTCGGGATCTAAAACAGTAAAGGGAGAGGGGTGAGAATAAATCTCAATGAGCTATTATGAATGCAGCAAGATGTCATACAAGATGCAACACGTAGCATGGTAACACTTAACACATTATGAAAGCGGTAAACACCTTACGTTACCTCATTTTACCTTTCCCGTCGAACAATAAGTCGTACAACGTGGGAGTAAAACTCCACTCTTTGGTGAATTGCCTCCAAAGACATTCACCTCTTATAGGACTCATACCCCAGAGATCCATATAAGAAAGGATACCTATATTAGAGTATCCAATAATAATATCGTCCCTCCGTACAACAATCGCAACAGTCTGTAAAGGCTTCTTCATGCTCAATACAGCCGTTAGCACAAATTTCACTCCGTGGCCACAGAGGGGAAGGGTCACCGGTATGATGTACCTTCAATCACTTATAGAACAAATCCATAATTGATTGAATTCCATCATACCCACCCGAACATAAACACGTTCAAGCACATAATAGATACTTGAAATAAATCCACAAAACGGGATAATAATATAACAACATGGTAATGTATACTCATGCCAATCAATACCATAATGCAACATTTAAGTAATACACTATGCATAATACCCTTAACGAGTATACATTCAAGTAAGGTATCCATATAACTACATAATCCACGGATACAATATAACAATACCAAATAATCCACAAAGGGGATAAACAATATAGCCACATGGTAAAATATACTCATGTTCAACCAATATCATAGTACAACATTTAATTAACACACTATGCACAATATAAACAATGTATATGAACTCAAGTAAGGCAACAATATAACCACATAATCCACACCGGGATACAATACAATCATGTACCAATTAATCCACACCGGAATACACCACAACAACTTGCCAAATAATCCATACTTAGGATATTACGGTATACACCAAATTCAATAATTCCACAAATTGGGATAATAATGCCACAAGGCGATACATGTTCATCTTCCATTAACGAAATAGTGAAACTTATGGTTTCTACGCTATTTCTAACCGATCACCAAGGATAGGGAACAAGTAAAGTCACCAAGTACCATAAACCAAACCTACGAAGTCATTACTTAACCTTGAATAATCTTAATGAAAGTGCAAGACCTACTTCCCAAGTTTGGACCACTTTCCGAACAATATTTAACTACTCCCACAATTTCATTTCGACCAAATAAGACGTCATGGCCAAGCCAAAGTATCCTACTCTAACTCAGTTAAAGAGGATCAATTCGTATCCTGTTGATTAGGTTCTACTAATTTATATTGGGTGGGAGTCACCATTTATAAGAGGTCAACAAACTTGCTAAACGATCCTAGTTTAAATTAAGAAAATTTGGTTCAGGGTCTTGGGCGACCGCCCTAACCACTTGGGCGACCGCCCAAGTGGACTTCAAAGGAATATAGACCTCCTGCCATGATGGGCGGCCGCCCACGCCCCCTACGGGCGACCGCCCAAGCCTCCTCCAGCCCATTTTTTCAGATTTTAACCCCTTTTAACCCTAGTTCTTCTTTCCCTCTACCATTGCTTGATCAAGAACACCAAAGGATACCTTCATCTTACCAAGTCCCATTCAAAACATATAAACTCACAACCAAGTAATCCTAGATCTTTTATCTCTACCCATTCCACCCATTTCAAACCCTTCTAATGATCTTCCTTGAACCCTAACTTCAACAATGTTCATTTTCTAATCAATCAACTCCCATTTAAGTTTCCAAGCAAGGAATCAACATCACAAGGCCAAGAACAATAATCAAAGAACTTATGAACACATAGAAGAAGGGAATCATAACAACTCACATGGATTTTATAAGGAAAGATTGATCTTTCTAACTTGATGGCTTCCTCTAGGTGATCCAACTTCAATGGTGCTCTAATACTTGAATTTGGTGAAGAAATGTCTTGGATTCCAAAGCTTGGGAGAAGGGAGCTTCAATGGAGTATCTTAGTTTCTCTAGGGAAGTAAGAGTGAAATGAATGAAGGAGAAGGGGGAAGGGAGTAAGAGGAGGGGATGGAGGTGACACTTGGCATGCATAGGAGGGAGTAATACAATTGGCCCCCCTTCAAAAATAAACCAAGGCTTTCACCCTAACTCATTTTAAAAATAAATCCTTATCTTAAATAATTCATCCTACCCAATTACCTCCTTGTACTATTTAGCATATTCCCATTTTTATTATTTCTCCAAGTTTCTTTATTTAATGTCTAATAGTTTCATAAAAGATTCTAAATTTACTTCTCACCCAATTTATCTTAATTTAAGAATTTAAAGACATAATTGAACACATAAGTTAGCATAAATATTTGAAGCATATAATATAATATTTAAAATTAGTGCCTAGGGTTGGGGTCGTTACACTCACTCCTTAAAGAAAATTCGTCCCGAATTTGACTGTCACTTACCCTAAGGTTCAAATAACAAAGGTTAACTTTCACACATTCTAACTTAACATTTTCAATTAGACTTCTCAAAGGCATGATTCTACTATACATTTTCACAACTTAAATACTCTAAGACTTCAATTCCCAATCGCCTCATCAATGCTATGATTCTTTCCAAGATTCAAATTTCATTAATAATGTGATATAACAACTCAATACTCCGAGAATACCATACCATTATCGCTAACCCGAATTTTCACGACCTCAAAGAAAGTATATTTAAATGAAAAGTATTACATCTTATGTTACCCAATACATTACGATATTACATTTAAAACTTCAATTACTCTATAAGCTGCTCCCACTCGTCTATGAGTCACATCACCAACCTTTTCTAAGACTCCACATGATTTACCACTTTGGCGCCAATCTACCTTAGGCCTTGCTTCTCTAACCTCACACCAACAATTTAGAGATCGATATTTCTTCCCGAACAACGCCTTATACGGTTTTATCTCAACGCTAGAATGATAACTGCTATTATACGCACCCAACCATTGGTAACCATACGACCTATCGACTACTAAAATCCATTGTACATGCCCGTAGCATATTTTCAACAATAAGTAATGATTCCTCAATTTTTCACGAAGTTAAACTTAATAGTATTCCTACCTTCCAAAAGGATCTTCCAAATGATGTCTATCCAATCCCTCTAATACTATGGGGTTTATACAACCAAACTATCTCCTAACATATATGAGGACTTTATCAATAAATATCTCATGATATAAACATTAAATAACTGCCCATGAAATAATAAATATGAACATGCTAATACGATCATGATTTTTATAAACGGGACACTGGTCGACTATATAACACAATTCAATGTTCCACTTATTTTCAGGTCCAGAGACAGATCAATATTCAAATCAAATGGTCAAGCCGCCCACAACGGAGCCGTTCCAACTCCAAAACAAAAACCGAGTCTATCATGACCGACACAATAACAACCCCACATTTATCAAATCATTTCTCCGATCAAAACTTGAATACGCTTAATCATTCTAGGGAAACTAAGTTGCCTTTCCACTAGCTTCTCGCACAATTTACATCTTTAGGATACCAAGTCTTTCGAAATTCACAACATCTTTCAAAATTCCAAAGGATAGATAAAAAGAGACCAGTGAGACTCGAATGGTTTATTTATTTAAAACTCTGTCCCATACCAGCTTTAATTAACTAAACCACTCAAAATCTTTAAGAAATCGTTAAAATTTTGATACGTTAACAAAATAACTCGAGGGATCGAATTATCTACAACCGTCCCATACCAAAGTGGTAGATAATTAAATTACTCACGTATTTTAATGCACATCAAAGACTGCTCATTGACCTTATTAAATCATACTATCCCCGAAGGGCACAAATACTCACACAGATGTCCAATATAAAATCCCAAGTTCTAAAACACATTTAAAACAATTTTTAACATGATATTCTTGTTCGACCTCTATTTATAGTATAGCCACCACTCATAATATTTATACTTAGTTAAATTCTTTATAAGAAAACAAAATCTTGCAATACTAATACTATCCCGATAAATAACACTAAAACAATCAGTAAGATTATAAACTAGGTAAATCATCCTCAAATTGCAATTACATCTTAATAGTACTCGTAACTAACTTACCTCTCGATAACCATCAACAACTCAAAATTCACATAACGCCCATACCTACCAAACATCACACTAATTCCTCATATGAGTCACGCAACTAAGTCGACCTATAGGGTGAAATCATCCTAAAGTATTCTTCCTCCCAATAAGATTCATCCTCATTTTATTTCCTCAACTAATGATAATCGTCTCTCAAAACAACCCAGATACATATATTATCAATTTCTGAAGTTGATCCTATAAGTCACCGATACTACATCTATTATACTTCTTCACATTTACCCTATTTACTTCTCCATAACCAATACACAACCCTGCACCAAAACGGTCATACTAGATACAAATGTTGTCTTAAGTATATTCTTACAACAAATATTCACCGCAATTGTAACACTAAAAATTCAACTAATAACCATTTGGCATCCTACAAATTTCTACAACTACCATGCAAATTATCAACAAGTGATAACGAATACTTATTGCTTACAATTACCAATTTGATATCTCTATAATCTATAATTAACCACCAAGTATCATCTTTTCTAAATACAGTAACAATTTATCCTTACTGAGAATCGCTAAGCTAGTTATCTTCTTTATCAATTAATTTCTCAAGTTGAATCATCAATTCCATCATCCCAATTTGTATACTCTATCTAGGGATCCGAATACCAAAATAGTGACTTATATCTACTCGGCTTCAATATCCCGGTATGATACCCGATGAAAACCCATTTTTGAAACTCACTTGAAAAACACCACTTAGTCAACTTATAGGGTGATATTACTTACAAAAATATCGATTTCCTATTCAATTTAGTAGCAAGAATTAAATCAATCGCTCCTTAGAGAATACTTATAGCACATAAGGCAAAGATATATGAGTTCCCTAAGATCTCTTACTCGCGATATTCTATAACTCATAAAATCTCACTTAGACTATCACTTTCAATACTAGTCTCATATATCTAGTCTCCACCACGAGACACCAATGTATAAATAACCATGCAATTATACAACCATAAACTACTCTTAATTAGGCCATACTTTCGACATTTATGCATATATGATAAAATAGCAAAAAATGACTCATCCGCCTCTACCACACACCGGAGGCAAATCAAACATATATAAGGAGACTCGCTTCGCGACGGTCCTCCCAAATCATAATCACCCCGATACACGATAATGATTCAAGGTACTCTCCCGTAGGAATAGAACCTCCAACACATAAGGCAACTTCTAGGCCAATTAAGCAAATAAAGATGAAATGTAATGCCACAAGAGAGCGTATGAAAGAGGATTTATAAAAGTATGAATCCTAACTCCCGAGACAGTAAAATACCTCAAATGATGGTGGGGAAATCTATCTTTCCAAAACTCACCTTTCCTTGATTCCTTGGTTGGTCAATATCATTTTCTCGTCTTTGAACAAATTCCCGCATTAAACTCTCGACGTCGCTATCACACACTCTCACTCGCCTAGACTCTACCCGAGAACTCTAACCGAGCTCGATACCAACCGAGAGGACCCCGACCCGTAACCTACACGTGTCCCAAGCCGGGAGCGTCCTCAAACTAACCCAACTCTCCTAATACTTTTAAAAAACTTTGATTTAACTTCCAAACATAAACACAACCATTTCAAAATAATTCTACTCCTTCCACATTGGAGGAAAAGTTAACCAACCATGAAAATAATAAACTGTTTTAGTTACAAAAGATATCGAATATAATATGGAATTAAAGTTTATGAATACAACCCTTTAAAAGAATTATGCTGACAAACACTTCCTACCCAATCTAAACATAACCCGACAATTCCCAAAATACCACTTCTAACTCCTTTCCGCCCTTACTCGGTCGGTCCACCTGTCTCGGGATCTAAAACAAGAAAGGGAGAGGGGTGAGAATAAATCTCAATGAGCTATTATGAATGCAAAGAAGATGTCATACAAGATGCAACACGTAGCATGGTAACACTTAACACATTATGAAAGCGGTAAACACCTTACGTTACCTCATTTTACCTTTCCCGTCTCGAACAATAAGTCGTACAACGTGGGAGTAAAACTCACTCTTTGGTGAATTGCCTCCAAGACATTCACCTCTTATAGGACTCATACCCCGTAGATCCATATAAGAAAGGATACCTATATTAGAGTATCCAATAATAATATCGTCCCTCCGTACAACAATCGCAACAGTCCGTAAAGGCTTCTTCATGCTCAATACAAGTTAGCACAAATTTCACTCCGTGGCCACGCAGGGGGAAGGGTCACCGGTATGATGTACCTTCAATCACTTATAGAACAAATCCATAATTGATTGAATTCCATCATACCCACCCGAACATAAACACGTTCAAGCACATAATAGATACTTGAAATAAATCCACAAAACGGGATAATAATATAACAACATGGTAATGTATACTCATGCCAATCAATACCATAATGCAACATTTAAGTAATACACTATGCATAATACCCTTAACGAGTATACATTCAAGTAAGGTATCCATATAACTACATAATCCACGGGATACAATATAACAATACCAAATAATCCACAAAGGGGATAAACAATATAGCCACATGGTAAAATATACTCATGTTCAACCAATATCATAGTACAACATTTAATTAACACACTATGCACAATATAAACAATGTATATGAACTCAAGTAAGGCAACAATATAACCACATAATCCACACCGGGATACAATACAATCATGTACCAATTAATCCACACCGGGATACACCACAACAACTTGCCAAATAATCCATACTTAGGATATTACGGTATACACCAAATTCAATAATTCCACAAATTGGGATAATAATGCCACAAGGCGATACATGCTCATCTTCCATTAACGAAATAGTGAAACTTATGGTTTCTACGCTATTTCTAACTGATCACCAAGGATAGGGGAACAAGTAAAGTCACCAAGTACCATAAACCAAACCTACGAAGTCATTACTTAACCTTGAATAATCTTAATGAAAGTGCAAGACCTACTTCCCAAGTTTGGACCACTTTCCGAACAATATTTAACTACTCCCACAATTTCATTTCGACCAAATAAGACGTCATGGCCAAGCCAAAGTATCCTACTCTAACTCAGGTTAAAGAGGATCAATTCGTATCCGGGTTGATTAGGTTCTACTAATTTATATTGGGTGGGAGTCACCATTTATAAGAGGTCAACAAACTTGCTAAACGATCCTAGTTTAAATTAAGAAAATTTGGTTCAGGGTCTGGCGACCGCTTCTAACCACTTGGGCGACCGCCCAAGTGGACTGCAAAGGAATATAGACCTCCTGCCATGATGGGCGGCCGCCCAAGCCCCCATGGGCGACCGCCCAAGCCTCCTCCAGCCCATTTTTTTCAGATTTTAACCCCTTTTAACCCTAGTTCTTCTTTCCCTCTACCATTGCTTGATCAAGAACACCGAAGGATACCTTCATCTTACCAAGTCCCATTCAAAACATATAAACTCACAACCAAGTAATCCTAGATCTTTTATCTCTACCCACTCCACCCATTTCAAACCCTTCTAATGATCTTCCTTGAACCCTAACTTCAACAATGTTCATTTTCTAATCAATCAACTCCCATTTAAGTTTCCAAGCAAGGAATCAACATCACAAGGCCAAGAACAATAATCAAAGAACTCATGAACACATATAAGAAGGGAATCATAACAACTCACATGGATTTTATAAGGAAAGATTGATCTTTCTAACTTGATGGCTTCCTCTAGGTGATCCAACTTCAATGGTGCTCTAATACTTGAATTTGGTGAAGAAATGTCTTGGATTCCAAAGCTTGGGAGAAGGGAGCTTCAATGGAGTATCTTAGTTTCTCTAGGGAAGTAAGAGTGAAATGAATGAAGGAGAGGGGGGGAAGGGAGTAAGAGGAGGGGATGGAGGTAACACTTGGCATGCATAGGAGGGAGTAATACAATTGGCCCCCCCCTTCAAAAATAAACCAAGGCTTTCACCCTAACTCATTTTAAAAATAAATCCTTATCTTAAATAATTCATCCTACCCAATTACCTCCTTGTACTATTTAGCATATTCCCATTTTTATTATTTCTCCAAGTTTCTTTATTTAATGTCTAATAGTTTCATAAAAGATTCTAAATTTACTTCTCACCCAATTTATCTTAATTTAAGAATTTAAAGACATAATTGAACACATAAGTTAGCATAAATATTTGAAGCATATAATATAATATTTAAAATTAGTGCCTAGGGTTGGGGTCGTTACAATTAATGTTCGGGTTATTCAACCATTAATCTTGATATGAAGAAAAACATTCTTATTAATCATGAGGAGAAAGTCAACCAGTGTCGCGGATCAAGGTTGGCTGGTGTGAAAGAAAGGTTTGTGTATAGGGAGGTCGTTAATGAGACCGGGTTTTCTAGAATCTGACTGTGTCTATGGGAGAGGTCATTTGATGAGACCGGGTTTTCGAGAATTTGGATGTGTTTATGACCGGACCATTTCTGGTTGCCTACGTTCCCCTCATTGTGAGGAGCTCAGGTCGCCGTAGTTCGGCCTTGGCCGGACTGTGTTTGGCTTTGGGAAATGTGATTTGTGGTTCCTTTAGTGGAAAGGCTTGGATGAGAGGACTGGATGATGAGGCGTGGGCCTCGGGATGATTCTTTGACCAAGTCATTCTTGGACGGCTGCTTCAATTGCTTCCTGATTTTCGTCTTTCATTGGAGGAGAAAGAGAAAGGCTTCGCATACGTCTAAAGGCTTATGGAATGTTTCTGCCTTTGCTTTGACCACTCCAATGTTATTGACAACATCCGTTCTTCGAGCTTTAATTTTGCCCCTCCGTCAAGCTTTTGATTGGCGGTGCTGGGTCCTTGGCCTCATTTTTTTTTTTTTTTAATGTGCAACCCTGTTTTTTGCCTAGACTGCCCTTTTTTGGGATTTTCAGCCTAGCTGGGCATTACTCTTTTTGCACTAAGATTTTTTTTTTTTTTTTTTTTTTTTTTTTTTTTTTATATATGTGCAACCCCGTTTTTGCCTAGACTCCGCTCTTTTCTCGGGATTTTCACTTAGCCGGGTATTACTCTTTTTGCACTACACATTTTTTTTATTTTCTAAAGCACCCGAGGACCAAGGCGAGCCCTTGCTTGAACATTCTTGATACCCTTGAGGTTGTTGCCGACACGGGGTCAATCTTTGAAGCCGAGTGGCCTTTTGCCGTCCCTCGATGATGCCACCGTTGTTGACTTGGTCAAGGTGATGGGGAGGACATGGTTTGGGAAAGTGTATGGCTTTGATGAAGGCCTTTTGCGGGGTGAGGAAAGTGTATGGCTTGATGGCATTAGTTGACTTTCTCACACCGATTAATCAGAATGTTAATTATTTCGAGAGATTATTTGTTGAGCAATGCAAGTGATCATATAAAATAAAACCATTTCATTAAATGTAATGTAGGTATGCAAATAATGTCTTAAGTCTAGTAAGAAAAGAAGAAGACTCTTTTATAGAAAATTGAAGATTAAATACAATGTCCGTAGAGGACTTGATTGAAAGAGAAAAGTACTAGAACCTACGAAGGTTGACTGAGAGACTATTTTTCTTTTTTTTTTAATCTTACTTAAGGATAAGTAGACCCTAGTCTAGCTACTCTTCGCGGGTTGGACTCGCTGTGTAACTTGAGCTTTCCTTCGTAGATCGCCCACCGAATTTCTTTCTTCGTATCCACACACTTGTCCGTCACATGACCAAAATGCTTGTGGTACTCGCAGTAACTTGGTCCCGTCAACTCTACTTGGGTTTCGGCTTATAATTCTCGAGAGGTGTGAGAAGGCCTCGTTTCACCAAATCGCCGAAAACTTTGCTCATGGGCATCCCAAAATCATCATGCCGACGTTTATGACCTTGCACTTCCTGAATTGACCTCTTACCATAACTTTCTGTTTTTGGCCCATGGAGGTTCTCGAGCTTCCCATCTTCTATCAACTTTTGGATCTCATACCTCAAATAGGTGCAATCATCAGTGTCGTGTCCAGGGTATTGATGGAAAAGACAATGCTTAGACTCATCTAACTGAGCATTGTGGTTCCTGGGCTTCCAATTTTCCAATGGCTTTATCAGCTTTTCTTTCATCAGTTTTTCCAGCATCTTGCTTAAAGGCATCTCCGCATTGTCAAAATGAAGGGAGCGGGGTTTTCGGGAGACATTGCTGTTCTCCGTGCTTGGATTTCCATTGTCCAGCTTGGTTCCACCGCTGGATTTGGTCAAGGAAGCTACGACACCCTTTCCTTTGTGAGGAACCGGTGCCGAGCCGGGTACGGTTGCCGCTGGTACCGATGGCATCGGGTTATGCTTGGTGGAGTCATTTCCTTGCCTCGGTTCGACATCTTGGGTCAAGGGAGTATTGATACTCATCATGAGGTCAAGCTTCTCTTGCATTTGTTTCACTTGCTCCATCGCATTGCCACATGGGGTCAACGGGGACTCTCGCAAATGTGACTTGTATCGGCGGAGGGAGCCATAGTAGCAACCGGTGAAACCGACTACTGAATTCATTAAGTCCGGTAGGTGATAGCCGAAAACTTGAATCATCCGAATTTTCTTTTGGCAACTCATGATTGCATTCAAAGTGTATAGAGGTCTCGTAACGTAGCCACATGGCTCAAACCGATTATGTGAAGCCGGAGCATAAACCGGCAAGTACCGCCGAAACCGAGGGATAGGTGGGGCGAAGCCCAATCCGTTTCGAGGAACCGAGGGCGATGGGGCCCCGATGAGCCGGGATGTTGGAAAGGACCGAGGAGAAGTGGTCCTTGGCAAGGGATCATATGTTGATGGAGGAAGGTATTAGTTATAGGCCGAGGGAGCCGAGATGGCTACTCGAGTCTCATCTTCTACCATAACCAGTGGAACCGCTGACTCGACCACTATCTCGAACCCCATGACGACGGAGCGCATCGATAAGCATGGCTTGATGTTCCTTATGAACCTTATGGGCACTTTCCAAGGCCAGACTAACTCTTCCTTCCTAACCATCCGACTTCCCGCACCCTCACCGTTTCTGTCAAACCGCCATTCCGACCGAGCCGATGAACCGTCCGAACCTAAGGTTTTCCGAAAACCGCCGACCTGCACTTTGTCCACCTCCTTCTTGCCGCGGGAAAGGGATAGGCAGTGGTTTAGACTCTGGGATAGATAAGGTTTAGACTCGAAGGTAAATGTTTAGTCAAGGCTCAAGTAACATGCACTTATCGCTTTAACTTTTGCTCGAAACACATTTTTTCCTAATCCTAATTGATCGGAAAAGATGAGACCTTGAAAGGTCAAGATTGAAATTTGGAGATCGAACCGAGGAGGTCTCGATTAAGGATTTGACCATGAAAGGTCGAGATGGGAAATCGAAAATCGGACCGAGGAGGTCTCAACTAGGAATATGACCATGAAAGGCCGGAATAGAAAATCGGAAATCGGACCGAGGAGGTCTCGATTAGGGTTTGACCATGAAAGGTCGGAATAGAAAATCGAAATCTGACCGAGGAGATCTCGATTAGGGATTTGACCATGAAAGGTCGGAATAGAAAATCGGAGATCGGACCGAGGAGGTCTCGATTAGAGATTTGACCGTGAAAGGTCGAGATAGAAAATCGGAAATCGGACCGAGGAGGTCTCGATTAGGATTTGACCATGAAAGGTCTAGATAGGAAAATCGGAAATCGGACCGAGGAGGTCTCGATTAGGATTTGACCATGAAAGGTCTAGATAGGAAAATCGGAAATCGGACCGAGGAGGTCTCGATTAGGATTTGACCATGAAAGGTCGAGATAGGAAAATCGAAAATCGGACCGAGGAGGTCTCGATTAGGGCTGACCATGAAAGGCCTAATAGAAAATCGGAAATCGGACCGAGGAGGTCTCGATTAGGATATCGTAGATAAGAAAATGCAATTATGATTACATTAATTGTTCAAGTTTACTTAAAATCATGTCTTTTATTTATTCCTATTTGGTTGGAAAAGGGGGGTTTGCCCTTCTTTTTCGCAACTACTCTAGATCCTGGATCAGTGGGTTCCGTCACTACGTCTATAAGCCCCTCGTATTCCACCTGTATTTCGACCTCCCAGGGTGGACAGCCCCGGGCGAGGGTCCTATAGGGCACGCGGATCCCACCGACCGAGAGTAAAGAACGCTCCTAACGGGTCTAGCGGATCATAGGAACTTTCAAACGCACGAGCGATGCGGATTATAGTCAAGGCAATACCGGGAAAGTCTCGTCTTTCTGCCTTGATAGGATTTTGGCAGAATTTCGCTTGAGCGAATGACGTTTTGACTTTCGGTAATGTCCGAGAAGATAATAGGCATGGGTCGGGCGGCAAAAGCCGGATGACACAGTGTCTCATTGAACTTCGTTGCATATGCCGGCGTGAGTTAGAATCGAAGTCAATGCCGGTCAAGATCTTGCCAATCTTTCCTTGTCGGAATTTTGGCGCAGCTTCGCTTGAGCGAAAGATCTTTGATTTCTTGGCAAAGACTCGGTCTTGACTCTTACGCATTCCGTGCGTGTCAAGGTCAATAGTCAATGCTCTGGAGTTGAGATCTCGCCAATTTTTCCTTGTCGGAATTTTGGCAGAGTTCTTCTTCCGTTATGAACTAAGGCTTGACCTTTACGAGGGTATGCAACTGGGCTATATGACACGGACTAGACCAAAAACCAACCAAAAAGTCACGGTTTTTTGAAACGTGTGACACGGACTGTGCGTTGGTCGACACCGGCCGCCACGGGAGGTTGGGATGATTCCGTGCGCGCCCGGAGCATCGTAAGGTCCGTCCGTGATCGCACTGAACCACCCTCGGCTCAAGGACGTGCGTGCAAAAGTGTACAGGATATATCAGGTGCGCGTAGTGTGCGGTCTCCTAAAAATGTTCCTTTTTGAGTTAAAACAGAGATTTTCAGAAATGTGTTTTAAAGTAATGATTTTCGGGACGGGGAGAATGCAACACGTAAATTTTCTGGGAAGCCCCAGTCAGTCGTGGAGCTGAGTAGCCCCAAGCTGCTAGGACTTACCAGATTAATCCTGATTTTTCCTGGTGAAATTGCCACTGAGGTCGTATGGTCAGAATCCTATGAGGATTAGCCGTATGACTGCATGGATCAATTTTCCAGGTTCCACTCCTTTGCGATTTTTTATGCTCAAAGTATGCACGAAATCCAAGATGCAAATGATGCAATGCAAGGTAAAGGAAGCAAGCACGATTAATGAAATCGACGACGGGAGTTTAACCCGCTCAAAGGGAAAAGCTTTCTTTATTTTTCAAAATTTTTTTTTTTTTCGAAAAGGGATACTGGTACGTGGGATTGTTAAACCACCGGTTATCCCAAGCCCCGGGTTAGGGAGCGATACAGGAAGGTTAAGTGGGGTCCACCTATATACCGAGTATCAATTTTTTGTTTTGAAAATAAAAGCTTTTCTCCTTTGGGATGTTCCCCAGCAGAGTCGCCAAACTGTGAATGTGTGCCCAAATTTTGTGGATTCACGCGAGTTTGAAGACATCCGAGTTATTTGAAAAACGGAGTCGCCACGCCATTTTGATTACCTCAAAACTTTGAAAAAAAAGTTTTTACTTGGGTTCGGAGGTTAAGTTACCCCTTGGGAAGAACGTTTGGCGTTCACCCAAAGTGCCTTGCCGGAGCAAGTCTCCCAAGATTTCAGTAATCGTGCTTGCTTGCGTGCTTTCTTGTGTGCATGTGTTTGAGAAAAAAGGGGGGGGGAATGTCCCAAGTTGTCTTCCGGACGTACAAACCATTTGTTGGTTGTCGCTCGGGATTCCTTGGAATTTTATGTATTTGGGATTATGATCCCGTCCTCATCTTATGACTTGTGATCATCGCATTTTAACCTCGGGACCCTCGGGACTTGCGTGATCGAGAGAATGACTCTCTTTTGGTCAAAGATGAGGTTCTTTAGAAAAGGAGGGTCCTTAGCCCATCAATCCTACGATTTAAGACGGTCGAGCTCGTATAGAGGCTTCATACTCTTTCTTAAGCGATAATCGGAGATATAGGGTTCAAGGTTATCCCTTTCCAAAGAAATCGTGAACCTTTAATGGAAGGAACGATGTAAAGATAGGATCTTTTACACCGGTCCGTTCCAAGGTTGGGGGAAAGGGGGAAATGCATGATGAAAAATGACTCTTTAATGAAAAGATGACATTTTTGGTTTTAGCAAATGATGCTTTTTGATTGAAAGAAATGATCTTTATGCAAGTGATGCGTAAAGATAGGATTTTTATGCAAATGATGCATTGGAAAAGGTTTTTGAATGCAAAGGATGCATTTTTATTGAAAAGATTGGATTTTTATGTGCAAATGATGCATAAAAATGATATTTTTATTTGAAAATGGGGGTTTTAGGTGCAAAGGATGCACCTTTATGAAAAAGACTACATTTTTATGACAAATGAGGTCTTAATGCATGCAAAGGGGAAAGGGGTGATAAAGATGTGATCTTTATGAATAAATGCCAAGTCCCAAGCAAGATATATGAATGCAATGAGCAAATATATCAATTAAAAGCAATGTTAGGGCGTGCGAGGTTACCAATTGCTTCCTTTGCTTCTTCGAACGGAGCTAGGGAGGAGAGGTTGGTCTTGGGTCTTCAAGGAGGAGGGAGGTAGCTTCTTGGCCTTCCTTCTTCACCTTCTTGAGCTTGCACCAATATTCTTCACGTCTTGGGAGTGTTTATAAGTGTATTGTGTATTTTGTGCCTCTATTGTGTGTGTTGAAATGGGTAGAGGAGGCCTCTATTTATAGGTAATCTGGATAAGGTGAATGAAGCCGCTGCGGCTAAGAGCAATAGCTAATGCAAACAGTGCGGGCTTATCCCGAATGACTCAAAGATTCTAGAACCATGCAAGGTGGCAAATTCTAGAACCCTCCTTCCTAATTAAGAAAACGTGTTTCTTAATTAGGAAGGATCCTCTTCAGCCCTTATTTAATAAAAACAGTTCCGAATGTTTCCTAACGCCGGGAAGGTCTCGGGGAATTACCGGAAAACTTACCGAAATTGTCGGAAAATTAACCTAGGAAGGCATGAGCGGATTTGGGTACTTACACTCGGTGGTATTGAGTGATAGGAGTAGCACTGGGCCGGCAAAATGACAGGGTTGCCCGAGAAGTAGCAATGTGGAGCCTAGGTCGAGCCGTTTCCTTGGTTGGAAGGCATCCCGTAAGTTGGCGGGGAGGAACCTGGTTGAAGGCTTGGTGAACTGGTTTCGGGAATCGTCATCCTCGACCAGACAAAAGTACCGTCTGACTGGGGGATAGCCGCTATACCTCGCTCATTCGTAAGCCGTACCACGAAATTCCGCCGATCTTCTTCGCCTCTTGTGAACCTCACAAGCCCTGATGGCTTCTTCCAAAGTCATATCCGTTACCGTGGCGGGGTCCATCCCCGTCACGATTTCTCGTTGAGCTAGACATGTCGGAAATTCGGGCCGAGGGAACCGAGGGAACCGAAGAACCGCTCCGACGCCGCCGTAACGGTGATCCCGCAAGGCGCCGGCCCGGAAATCGAACCACTTTCTCGCTCGCTATAGGGAACGAAAGGAAGGGTTTAGGCTTCGAAAAGGGTATTTGGCTCAAGGTTTCGGGCTTGTGCAATGTGCGCTACCGATTAATGTTTACTTAAAGTGCGTTTTCTCGTAGTCCTAATCGGTTGGAAAAGAGAGAGTCTTCTTTTCGCAACTAATCCTAGAGCTCTAATCGCCGGATCTCGTCACTACGCTTATAAGCCCCTCGTTTCCATTGTAGATCATCTTTCTCAGACGGACTAACCCGAGCGAGGTCCGATAAGGCAAGCGAGTTCCACCAACAAAGGAAAAAATGAACTTAAGGCTAGCCGATCATGCAAACTTTCAACGTATGTGACGCACGGCCACGCCGAAGTCAACGTCCTTAAGTTAAGGCGGGGATCGTGCCAAAATTTTGGCATGACCTCTCCCGACTCGCTTGTGCGAGAGACCTTAGCTGACAGCGTTGGCCAAGTTGTGGCCGGCACGTTACATACGACGAGGTTTGGTGACATGGCGTCACATTGAACCTTCGGGTATATTTTTCGGCAGAGCTCCGCGTCAAAGTCAAGGCTGAAGAGCGCGAGACTTCGGGTCAGGAACGACCTTTGGTCTCAACCTATCGAGCTTGACTCGGAGCGGGGCACGGCGTAAAAAACATACACTTAGGCTTTATGACACGAGCTAAGCCAAAAACCAACCGGGGTCTTGGACAAAGTGTGACACAAAGAGTGCATGGCTTACACAGGCTAGGATGGGATGTTTGGGACGACCCCGTGCGCCCCCGAAAGGCATCTGGCAGGCCAATCGGGGTGCAACTGATAAGGCCATCCCGGGTTAGGGGTTGTAGTGTGCAGTGTTCCGAGGCAGCAAGTGCACGTGGAGTGCGGTGTTCCGAGGCAGCAAGTGCGCGTAGTGTGCGGTCACTAAAATTCTTTTTCTGAGTAAAACAGAGATTTTTCAAAATGTGTCTTAAAGAATTTATGATGCACAGTTCAAAATATAGCATGAAAATCAAACATGAATGGGGATGCACAAACATGGTAAGATTTTGAAAAGTTGACAATGTAATGCCTTTTGAAACAAAAAACCGTTCGAGGTTTAAAGGAACTCACACACACGAAAACGAGGAAGGGTAAACGAAAGTTTGACCCGCGGAAGGCTTTTTGAAAACAACGGCAGTTTTGAAAAAGTATCCATGTCCCCAGCGGAGTCGCCAACTGAAATTACCCGGGATTTCGCGCGGACGCGAAACGCGGTTGTCTTTCGCGGAGGGTTGGTGTCTGAGACCTCGCTTCATGGGAAGGAAAAAATGAGGAGTCGCCACGCGGTTTTTGTATTTTGAGCCCAAACGTTGAGAAACGGCTTTTGAAAATGGTGTCATTTTTATTGGTAGCAAAAACTTAGGAAAAGGCTTTGAAAACAGGGGATCATTTTTATTGGTAGCAAAAACGAGTAAAAAGCTTTTTAGTACCAGAGATTGTTAGGTTCAGAGGTCACGTTACGTTTCGGGAAGAGTATTACGAGATCACCCGAAACGCCTCGTATGACGAGTCTTTCTACCTTTCTCGAAAACGTGTGTGTGTGTGTGTGTTTTGAAATGGGGGCTTGAATGACAAGCTTAATCTTGGTTTGAATGTCAAACGTTGATTAGGTGACTTTGAAAAGGCGAGCGTTTGAATGACAAACGTCGGTTTTGAGACGGAAATGAGCGTTTGCGTGGCAAACGTCGATTTTGAGCTTGAAATGAGCGTTTGCGTGGCAAACGTCGATTTTGAGTTTGAAAAGGAGTTCGAAGGTCAAACTCCGGTTTTTTGAACCGGGCGTGTCGTTGTTAACAATTTTTACGAGAAAAATGCGTATTAAATGATTTTAAGTGTCAAATGGCGGCTTTTAGTTTGAAGATGAGCGTTTGGAGGCCAAACGTCATTTCGCGCGTTTTGAAAGAGAGTTCGAAGGACGAACTCCGGTTTTGAACCGGGCATTACATTGTTAACGATTTTTATGGGAAAAATGCGTATTAAATGATATGCGATCAACGAATCGGGTTGCGACTCGGACTTAGAAAAGTAAATACTATCACGATCCAAACGGGTCGGACTTTGTAAATGACATTATTTAAAGCAGTATCAACGAGGCCAATCGGCTCGGAATTGTAAATGACGATCAACGAGGCCAATCGGCTCGGAATTGTAAATGACGATCAACGAGGCCAATCGGCTCGGAATTGTAAATGACAGAAAGTAAATGAAGATCTACGGATCGATCGATCCGGAATTGTAAATAACGGAAAGTAAATGGAACGGGGTCGGAACGCCATTTTAACCCGTGATTACTTCTCTTAAGGAAAGAGAAGAGGATCGAGGGGCTAAAACGTATCGGACCCCGTTAGACGGAGGCGTCTACATTTCAATAACGTTGTTTGAAACGGTTGTAGCGACTGGCGCATAAACCGAGACGAAACGAGAGATTTAGAGAGAGGGAGTTATACCTATGGCTAGGGTCGACTCCTTTGGCTCGAAAGGTGTGTAAGGGACACGAAAATTAGTTCGAAAGGGTGTTTCGAAGTGATGAGGGGCGTATTTGATCGAAATACGGAAGTTTCACGCGAATCGAGGCAAACGGGAGCTCGGGGAGGGGTGAAATCAGTTTGGGCCGTGAGTGAGGTGATTTTTGGGTGAAAAATGTTCCTCCTTTTGGCTTTGACAGCCACTTCTATTTATAGGTGAAAATTGCAGTAGGAGTCCGACGGACTTGAGTACATTTTGGGGTTTTGGGGTATTTTGGAATTCGAGGAGCTTCTTGGCAATTTCGGAAATTTGCACGGGAGTCGGCGGACTTTGGCCCGAAATCTAGGGGTATTTTGGTCTTTTCAGCTTGATTTGTGATTGAAAGGTGACGAGAGGGCTGTGTCATGGCTGCCACGTGTCTCATGACTCACCCTTTATATGGGAGTTCGTTCCCCGGTCCCAGTTTTGTCCGTTTTTTAAAATAACAGTCCGGAAAATGTCCGAAATGCCCCCGGAAAGTGCCGAAAAGTGCGTTTTTCAGGGAAAGCCATACTTTTACGTGAGATGACACGTGTCAAGTACGCATCGACGTCGGGATGCACGGGGCAGTCCCAGGACGTCTCGTTAGCATGGCAACGGGGAGTTTAACGAGTTCCGGTTAACCTGGAGCGGGCCAGTTAACGGATTTCGGTTAACTTTCTGACGGATTTTGACGATCCGGATTTGGGTACTTACACCCGTCCGATATCTCTTTGACAAGCCATCCCTGTCAATGCGACTAGCCAAGTGGTCATTCTTCCTGGCTGAGTTTGATATCAAGTACATGGTCAGAAAATCAACAAAGGGCAGAGTAATGGCAGACCAACTGGCAGACTTCCCAAGCAGTGAACCTAAGGGTCCTGATCCGCAGTTTCCGGATGACGGAATATTTTCACTTGACAGCGCAAACCGCTGGCAACTCTTCTTCGATGGGGCAGCCAACAAGAAGGGAAATGGTATTGGAATGCTCCTTGTCAATCCCAAGGACGAGCACACTCTCATAGCCATTAAACTGAATTTTGAAACAACCAACAATGCCGCAGAATATGAAGCCTGCGCAGCCAGTCTAGAAACCGCCCTCAAGCGCAATATCTCAGAACTGGAAGTATATGGGGACTCAGCATTGATCATCAATCAAGTGTCCAACAAATGGAAGACGATAGATTATGGCCTCTAGAAGTACCACACGTACATGGAGGAGCTCATTGCTCAGTTCAAGGACATCTCTTTCCATTATTTGCCAAGAGACAGAAACTGCTTTGCAGATGCCCTGGCTACCCTCGCCTCTCTTATCGAAATTCCCGATGGGAAATCAGTAAAACCCCTCAGAATAGGCAGACGGGAAACACCCGCTTATTGCTGTGAGATCGAAATAAAAAATGAAATGATCGACGAACCCTGGTACAATTAAATCTACCAGTACCTCCAAAACGGAGAAGCTTCCTTCACAAATGAAGATGGAAAATACAAAGAAGGGATCAAAGCCAAAAACATGATAGCATTAAAACGCCTGGCATCCCATTTCGTCATTCTGGGGGGTATATTGTACAAGAAGCGCCACCAAGGGCCACTCCTTCGGTGTGTAAACAAATAAAAATCCAGCGAGCTAATGAACGAAGTTCACAACGGAACCTGCGGTCCGCACATGAACGCCCGAGCATTGACACAGATCATCCTCCGTATGGGATACTATTGGATATCAATGGAAACAGACTGCATCCAGTTTGTCCGAAGCTGCGACAAATGTCAATGGTTCTCCAACCTCAATCCCTCCTCACCAACTCTATTGCATGACTACGCCATGGCCTTTCGCCACATGGGAAATCGACGTCATCGGCAAGATCACTCCGCCAGGGAGCGATGGTCACGAGTTCATACTAGTCGCAGTCGACTACTTCACCAAATGGGTAGAAGCCAGATCGTACAAGGTACTGAATTCTAAGAAGGTGGTCGAGTTCATCAAAGAGAACATCATGTGCCGATACGGAGTGCCCAACGAGATCATATCCGACAATGGGACCCACTTCGAAGGAGATTGTGACCAACCGCCGACCGACCCGTAGTTACACGCCACAAGTCTTCTCCCTACGAATCACGGACCAATGGTGCGGTAGAGGCGACAAACAAGACTCTCGCAATGATAATCGAAAGATGACCACCGGAGGCCTCGGGACCGGCCCGAAAAGCTACATCTAGCCCTCTCGGGGATACGTAACATCGCCGAACCGCCAAAGGGGAGACTCCGTTCGCACTTACCTACGAAATGGAAGCAATGTTACCCGTGGAATTGGAAATTCCATCCCTCCGAGTCCTCTTGGAAAACGGGATCAATGAAGTTGAATGGCTACAGAGCCGTCACGATGAACTTGCTCTACTCGACGAGCGCAGATTGAAAGCCATGGAACACACTCGAGCCTACCAAAGCAGAATGGCCCGAGCATTTGATAAGAAAGTCGAGATCCGAGACATCAGAGAAGGCGACTTGGTGCTAAAGGAAAAGCCTCATACGCAGACCAATCCCTTTGGAAAATTCGAGCCTACCTGGATAGGACCGTTCGTGGTACAAAGAATCTTCTCCAGAGGAGCCATGAAGTTAGCAGATTTGGACGGGAACCCTTTCGTTAACCCCGTGAACGGAAGCAAGCTCCGCAGATACTTCGTTTGAGGAAGAGTACGAGTCAATTCTCCTTCCCCATACACCACCCCTTAGTAAAATTAAAGTGCTAAAACAGTAATACCCAACTGAAATTACCCGGGATCCGGCTTAGAGCGCGGACGGCCCCCCCGGTGCATCTCGCATTCGTCGCTGTTCGGGAAGTCTGCCCGGATCCGAGAGGCAGCGCGTTCGCGCCCCGGCATCTGGCTTTATTCCGCTTTAGCGTGTGTTGGAGGTGTCTCGCTGTGTTTTGCTTTGTAGAGTCGCCACGCCGTTTTTATTATTAAGCCCAAAACATTGAAAAAGGACATCAGTTTAGAAATAAACTGTTTTTGTGTGATGAGATTTTGAGTTCGGAGGTCAGATGACTCCTCGGGAAGAGAATATTAGAATCTTAGAGCTCACCCGAGTCGCCTCGTAAAAACGAGTCTTTCGGATACCCCTAATATTCTTTAAATGTTGTGTGTGTGTGTGTGTGCTATTAAAAATGCATGCTGTGTCGGATGTCTACATTGTACACTACGTACTGAAATGTATTGAAATAGTAATGGAAGGAAGCCTTACCAATGTTGGTTCGTGTCTGTCTTCCGCTGGGGAATAGTGTTTGAGGATGGAATGATGTTTCGGCACGGACCGGGATTGCTTCGGGAGGGGCCGGTTGTCTACGGACAGAGTTTCGGCGCTAGTTGAGATTGTAGGCTGCGTTAGGGCAGAGTTTCGGCGTGCGTTAAGATGGCAGGAGTCACTCGGGCAGAGTTTCGGCGTGCGTTGGGGTGGCAGGAGTCACTCGGGCAGAGTTTCGGCGTGGTTTGGGATCGCCGGTTTGACTCAGAAAGAGCCAGGATGCCTTGGAAAGACCAGGCAAGGCCTCGGAGTACCACGAGGGGCCTCAAAGTACCTCGAGAGTGCCTCGGGGCAGCGCGGGAGCGTCGCGGGAGCACTCGGGGAGGCTTCGGAGCACCACGAGGGGGCTCGGAAGGCCTCGGAAGGATCCGAAAGGGGCCGGGATTGCCCCGAAGGGTCTTAGAGGGGATCCTGAAGGCTAAGGGAAGAAGAGAGAAGTGGGAGGTGTGAAAAATGAGGGAGGGGGAGCCCTCTATTTATAGTAGGAGAAAAATGCAAAGAGGTCCGTACGGACCTCCTAGGTTATCCAGAATTTTAGTTTTCCTCGATTTGAGGGAATATGTGATAATTGTGAATATTCTGAAATGATGATGTCCCCTGTGCAAAGAGGTCCGTACGGACCATCTTGGCATGCAAAGAGGTCCGTACGGACCAACCATGCATGAGGGGTAATGATTTCTCCGGGATTTGAGGGAATATTGTGGACTTTAAGGGGATTCAGTAATTATGGCAACAAAGAGGTCCGTACGGACCTTATTTGCTTTTCCAATTTCCTGAAAATTCCCAAAAGGTCCTTTTGTCCCTTTTTATCCCAGAAAGGCTCCTCCCTTGGTTTGGTTGAGGGTTTTTTGAGGGTTTGAGTGCCATAGGTCTTCGAGACTGTGTTTGTGAGTCTGCGGTGTTTCCCATGTGCTCGGAGATAGTGATTTTATACGGTCTTCCGGACCGAGTGGTTTAAAGCCTTCCGAGCTGGAGGTAGTAATGTGGGAGGTTTATACGGTCTTCCGGACCGAGTGGTTTAAAGCCTTCCGGGCTGGAGATAGTAATGTGGGAGGTTTATACGGTCTTCCAGACCGAGTGGTTTAAAGCCTTCCGGGCTGGAGGTAGTATGAAGACTTGAATCGTCTTCTGGTTGTAGTTTGCCATGCGTGAGGACTTGAGTCGTCTTCTGGCTGTGGTTTGCCATGCGTGAGGACTTGAGTCATCTTCTGGCTTCGGTTTGCCATACGTGAGGACTTGAGTCGTCTTCTGGCTGCGGTTTGCCATGTGTGAGGACTTGAGTCATCTTCTGGCTGCGGTTTGCCATGCGTGAGGACCTGAGTCGTCTTCTGGCTGCGGTTTGCCATGCGTGAGGACTTGAGTCGTCTTCTGGCTGCGGTTTGCCATGCGTGAGGACTTGAGTCGTCTTCTGGCTGCGGGTTTTGGTTCAGGAGTATGATCCTAGTGTTTGAGACTTAGTTCAGGAGTATGAACTTAAGTTGAGGCTTGGTTCAGGAGTATGAACCTGACGTTTGAGACTTAGTTCAGGAGTGTGAACTTAAGTTGAGGCTTGGTTCAGGAGTATGAACCTGGCATTTGAGACTTAGTTCAGGAGTATGAACTTAAGTTGGAGCTTGGTTCAGGAGTATGAACTTGGCGAGGCCTTTTGTGAGGCGTGGTTGCCTTGTGCTTGATTTTTGAGAGGCGTGATTGCCTTGTGCTTTGTCCGCTGGGGAGAAGGTTGGACCTACGATGGCCGCCGGTGTTCGTCTGTTGGGGATCATTGTGGCCTTGTAGGGGCCTTTTCATGCTGAGAGGGTGACGTCGGGCTTACTTTGATGGCCGGTGCTTGCGTTATCGTTGAGCGTTTTGGAGGCGTTTTGTGCCTTGAGATTTGGGCTGGGAGGTGTTGGCTCCTTCTTGCGCTTGTTTTTCCGTTGAGTGGGCGAGGTTCGAGCTTACATTGACGGCCGATGCTGGGGATATTTAGTCTTGTATGACTTCCTTTTGACTTGTTGGGGAAGGAGCTCGGGCTTACTTTGATGGCCGGTGCTTGCGTTGCCATTGAGCGGGCGAAGTCCGGGCTTACATTGACAGCCGGTGGTTGAATTGCCGTTGAGTGGGCGAAGTCCGGGCTTATATTGACGGCCGATGGTTGAATTGCCGTTGAGTAGACGAAGTCAGGGCTTACATTGACGGCCGGTGGTTGAATTGCCGTTGAGTGGGCAAAGTCCGGGCTTACATTGACGGCCGGTGGTTGAATTGCCGTTGAGTAGGCGAAGTCCGGGCTTACATTGTGGCCGTGGTTGAATTGCCGTTGAGTAGGCGAAGTTCGGAGCTTACATTGACGGCCGGTGGTTGAATTGCCGTTGAGTAGGCGAAGTCCGGGCTTACATTGACGGCCGGTGGTTGAATTGCCGTTGAGTAGGCGAAGTCCGGGCTTACATTGACGGCCGGTGGTTGAATTGCTTGGTTAAGGACCAAATTGCACTGAATTTGCTGAAATAGGCCTTAGGACAGCCAGGGGCAAAGATTATAAGGGCAGAAAAGTAATTTGGCCCCTCGTTGCAAGAAGGTCCGTACGGACCAACCTGGGATGTAAAGAGGTCCGTACGGACCAAGTTGGCTTTTTACAGTTCTCAGGTTTTGATTGGGATTAAATGCCGAGCCTTTCCCCATTCTTTCTTCTTCCGTGCGTGAACCAGAGAGAGAGAGAGGGAGAGAAAAACCTCCATTGTTAACCAAAATCCTCCATTTTTTAGCTTGAATTGCTCGCAATGGCAGAAGGATCTCTGAGGGGTCGTCGACAACGCAGTCAAGAAGTGATCGAGCAACGGATGGAGCTCCAAAGAAATTGGATCTCCTTTGTTCCATCTTCGAAGAACCCGGATGTATTATATCCGAATCCGGAGGTGCACAATCGTCGCTCTAGGAACGTCGGGGAGGCAAGAAATCCATTCTGTTTTGATTCCCTGCTCGAATTTTTTTTGAATGCTAGAACTAGGTTTTAGTTTTTCGCATTTTGGGGCTTTTGTTATTTGCCATGCCTTTTGTGAAATTCTTGATGAATTGTTGAAAATTAGCATGTAAATATTGTGAATATGTGCATTTTGTGCAGAAATGTGTAGATTAGTTTTTATTTGTGAAAATAAAGTGCCTCTCTATGAAAATGCATGTTTTGGTGTTTTGTACCTTATGCTATTTATGTATGTATAATGTGGGAAAAATTGTCATGTAGGGACAAATTTTGTAGAAAAAATGTGACATGTGTCGTGTTTCGTGACGGGTTTTGTCTGAAAGTATGTGCCGTGTAGGGACGGACTTTTCTTTTGAAAATGTGTTATGCAATGTGTGCCGTGTTTTTGGTGACGGACTTTGTGGGGAAAGTATGTGCAATATGTGCCGTGTTTTGTGACGGGTCTTTTGAAAATGTGTCGTGTAGTGCTTAATCCCTCTGTTGAGAAAATTTGCACAGTGTGTGCCGTGTTTTGTGACGGACTGCATGGAAAAATTATGTATAATGCATGTCATGTTTTGAGTTGCATGTAAAAATTATGTGCAATATGTGCCGTGTTTCGTGACGGGATATATGTGCTTTGCCGTGTTGGGACGGTCTTTTGTATTTTCTTTTGGTATTAAGTACTGTGACTGACGTACCTTTGCTGTGTTTACCTGCAGGATGAGGGGCTCTTGGCTGGGAAGGCCAAGAAGATGAAGACTCGGGGATCGCTCGAGGCTGTTGTTGAGTTAAAGGGCACGGATGCCTGGGACATTTCTGTGGATGGTAGGCTGAGCCCCAGGAGGCTGGTCTACGCTTCTGGCCTGGGCGTGTTCGTGGAGAACTTGGCCGGGGTTTCTGACACGAGTAAGAACAAGAGCGTCTTCCTTGGCCTTTCTGAGTACTTGGTGGGATACCACCCACACCTTCCATCTGAGCTGGGGAGAGGTGACGGTGACGCCCACGGACTTTGCTGCTATCACCGGGCTTTCCTTCAAAGGAGGGCCAGTGCGGTGGCGAGATATGATTGCCAAGGATGTGCTAACGGAGCTGCTGGGCTTTGCGCCTGTTCCTCGCAGGGGTCTTGGCATGTTGTATAGTGATGTTGAGATGAGGATCACGGCCAGTATTGGGGCCTATGTTCGGGGTACCGGCCAGGTGACGGCGAAGCAGCTGGCGCGCTCCTTCCTGTGGTTTGCGCTTTCCGAGACCTTGTTCTCGAGTCACTCGACTACGTCTCCTTTTGCTCTGCTGGAGAGCTTGATTGATTTGGAGAGAGTTTGTGATATCTCTTGGGGCGAGGCGGGCTTGGCCGAGCTCTACTTCTCTTTGGACCGATTTAGCCGGGGTGTGGCCAGTTCCTTGGCTTGTTTTGACTTTGCTTTGGAGGTATGAGTTTATTGCTGTTTTTGATTTAGCAACTTGTCGTTTCTCCGTTTTCTTTTGCACTGAGCCTTTTCTGCTTTTGTCACAGGTGTGGTTCTATGAGATCTTTCAGTGCTTCCCGTGGGATAGAGATCCTGGGGCTGTAGCAGCGTATCCCGCTATGTTAGGCTGGGCCCGCCCGGCGAGGAGGAGGAGGACCAGCAGGGGGAAGCTCACCATCGCCTACGGGGATGTGCAGGAGCATTTGGAGAGAGATAGCCCGGAGAGGTTTGTTTTGTATCCTTGGGCTCGATATGAGGATGATGATTTCGAGGGGGCTCCCCTGGTGACGGTGCAGCGGAAGATGCTGCGGGGCCTGACTTGCGACGTCATGTATTTGGGAGAGCGGGTCTTCTGGCAGCATGGCCCGGGTATGCTTCCCTTGGCTCCGAGGGACCCTCCTTTTGGGATGCTTGATTCTCGGGATATGGATGTGTTAGATTTTGAGAGGTATTTGGGCGGCGTGAGTGCCGATGAGTTTGTGTTGTATAGAGAGGAGTATGGAGCTTTTGTGAGGAGGAAGTTGAGGACGCCACAGGTGTTGGCGAGGGAGAGGGAGGCTGGTCCGCAGGGTCCCCCAGAGGTTTCGGTGCCCGGGCCGGACTTTACGTATGTTCGTGGGGATTCCTCGAGGAGGAGGGTGTCCGTACTCCGTCCCCGAGCAGCTCCCCGCCGCCTACCGCGTGGATCCTGATAGACCGGTGAGTGTTCTTACTCTTTTCCATCTTGGCATCCTTTCTGTATTTTTCTCTTTTTGTTGTTGAGTATGACTGTATTGCTGAGCGTTTCTTTGGCTACTTGCTTGTGCAGGTTCCGGGGAGGGCTTTTGACATGCTGACCCGCCGTTACGTGGCGATGCGGTCTTTTGCGAAGAAGATGGCGTCGAAGATGTCTTGCCGGTCTTCGCGACGTGTGCCGGCTTACACGCCGATGCCTTCGAGGCATTCTGTAGATGTTCCTCCACCGAGAGTCGAGCCGGAGCCACAGCAGGAGGGACCTTCGCGGGGGCGGCATAGCATGGATGCCGGGACGTCTTCGGGAGCGCGAGGCCGCAGACCCTTTACCGCTCTTTCCTCGACAGATGCACAGGTGAGGGTGAGTCGAGCCTTCTTTCTTCGATCCTTTCGTCGGATTTGATCCTTCGATTACTTTGAGTACCAGCCTCGGAGGGGGCTCTGCACTGATGACGAGGATGTGACGGGCGAGTTCACCGGGATGCCCGACTTCTCTCTTGAGGACCTTGGTGAGGAGGATGATGCTGAAGAGTCAGACTAGGGTTCATTTGCTTTCCCTCTTTCCATATCTTCTTTTTTTTCTTTTAGCAACAGACATTAGATGTACCTGTAATAAAACACTCGTATTTGCATGGCAAACGCATTTTATTTTAAGATGTAATGTCATTTTTGTGATTCCCTGAATTGTCCTAGAAATTGTTGCTATTATTTTTTTTTTTTTATTTTGTACATGCCACGTGAGCCGAGAGTGCGTTTGTGGGTAGTGTATGTTTGCCGGAAATGGCTTTGGCCGTTGTTTGGGCGCTTTGGAGCAAGGTCCCGCCGAGAACAAGGGTTGTTGTACCGTTTGTCGAGAAAGTGGGGCCAAGATGCAATAAGGTCCGTACGGACAGACCTAAGTTGCAAAGAGGTCCGTACGGACCAACCTTGCTTTTGGGAAGGACATAAATGCTTTCCAGTTGTCCGGTCTTTCCCCATTTCCCCATTTGCAGCCATTTTCAAGCTTTCTTCCCATTTTCTCTAGGAACCTCCATTTTTGCCATGGATTCTTCGTACGTTCCTAGAATTTTGCCGAGGCTTTTACAGGAGAGGCAAGCACACTTCCTTGAGCAAACAAAACGTGGATGCGGCGCCGTATGAGGCATAAGAGACGGGTTTTCGAGGTAAGGTTTCATCTTTGCTCGATTTGGTCTTTTAAGGAGTTGGCTTCCCGATTGGGATTTGTTGCGGGCCGCCGCGGTTCTCGGGATGTTAGGAGGCATGTGTATTGCTTCTCCTACAATGAAATGGTGCCCACCTTCGAGGATTTTCGGGCTTTTATTGGAGGACTGGAGGTGGAGGCCATCTCGCTTCCTTTGATTGATGGTGCCAGCGCGAGCGTGAAGCTTGCGTGCTTTCTTCGTACTTCGTTGGAAGAAGTGCAGGCATGATCCTTGATTCGGGTCATATTGACATTTCCGAGCCGCCGGAGCGGTTTATGGTCGATGATGAGAGTGATGTCTCTGGGACGCATTTGCTTCAGGCGTGATGGCGACGCTTTTCCCGGTCGCCTCCTTGGCATTTGCGACGGCGCTTTGCTAGATGTGGTTGGGCACCGCAGAGCCGGGAGAGGATATTGTCCCGTTGGTGCCGGGGGAGACTCTTCATGGTATCACCGTCCGGCGACCGGGGATCGTTTCATGAGAGGGGAAGCCCCGCTTTGCTCACCTTGTGGCTGCGAGAGAGACTTCAGCCATGCCCGAGGCTCCGACGTCGTTTAGCCCGCGGTCATTTGCTCACCGACCTCTTGTGTTGGATATGGATCACCCGCCCGGGAGAGATGGATGGCACGGCTTGGTACGCATCGATCCGTTGGTGGGTTCCTCACCGGGGATTGAGACTAGGAGGGTCTTTCAGAAGGGTCCTATGTCGTCGTAGTTCCAGGTTTGTCTTGGTCCTCCTTCTATATTCCGTCGCTTGTTTCCCGGCAGCTTGGGATGAAGCAGAGCCTTTGTTGGGTGGGATGACCTTGCTACTACGGAGATAGCTCCTCTTGTATGGCAGCCTCCAGTGCTTTCTTGTATTTTCTAAGGGTATGGAAGTATTCCGCTTTCCCTCCCGCGGTGCTCCTTAGACATCGGGAGAGTGTCGTATTGACGACTCGCACTGGCCGGTATGAGCAACGTGTTGGGCAGTCCCAAGTGGCTTTGGGAGAGCGTGCGTGTAGCGATTCTGGGACCCGCTGCCGTAGTAGCTATTGCCTTAGGAGTGCCGAAGCCCTGTCCGATCCTCGTGATGTTACGGGAGACACTTTATTTGACTACGAGACCAGAGTTGACCGACCGACGGGGAGAGGTCCTCTTTACGCACTCGCAGGAGGAGATCCGAGCCGAAGCACGGCGAATGAAGCCCCGAGAGCCGCCGGATTGTTTGACTCTACGGGAGGACCCCGATCTCTGACCGAGAGACGCAGAGTTGGTTCGCGTGGAGCGAAAGAAGACTCTGCTGGGGACGAGGGAAGAAAGGGAAGAATGGCGAGGGGACAAGCGCAGATGGCGCGGAATGACCTCCTAGGTATCCATTCATTGCATTGTAAACACATTATTTGTTAAATGTATTAAGTCAGTCTTTTAGCATGTTGTGAACTTGAGAGTAGACCGTGCTTGAACTCATCAAGAAATGTTGTAACCGTTAGTGATTTGTGATTTACTTTAAAGCTTTGTCGAGACGCAAGGTCTCTTGTTTGCCTTTGTTTATTTTGTGTACCTTGTCGGCGTCCATCTTTGGACTTTTCTGTTGCATTTGCATGACCGAAGGCCTAGGCCATGACGGCAATCCCCTTTGCTTAGGCTTTGTGCTTGGCCGAGAGGTTGAATGATCCCCGACAAGTCGTTTGACGGTCATTTCCGTAGCTTCCTTGCCCTTTGTTGGCGTCGGGCTCGTGACCGCAATTTCGCAGCTTCTGCTTGAGCCTTTTTTTTTTTTTTGTGAGCCCTTGCTCGAGCTCTCTTTTTTTTTTTTTTTTTTTTGAAGCGCGTGAGGGCGAAGACAAGCCCCCGGCTTGGAAGTAGACATGAGGCCGCCGCTTGACGTTGAGTGACCTCCGAATGTCCTTTGATGTTGCCGCCGTCGTTTGACTTGGTCAAGGTGACGTTGGGGCGTGCTCTTGAAAAGTGCGTAGCTTGATGGAGGTCTTGATTGACACTCAAACTTTTGACTTTTTTGTATTTTTAGACCGGACCAATTAAGGTTGCCTACGTCTCCTGACTAGAGGGCTCAGTCTCGCGTAGTTCGACACTACATGGAGTGCCAAGAGATGCACAGCTTGTTCTTCTTCAGCGAAGTATCTCGCGAAGTTTGCTTCCGTTGACTGGATTCATGAAGGGATTGCCGTCTAGGTCCGTCGCCTTCATGGCACCTCCGGAGAAGATCTTTTGAACCACGAAAGGGCCGATCCATGTGGGTTCCCATTTTCCCAGCTGGGTTGGTTCGAGTGGGAGGCTTTTCTTTGAGTACAAGGTCGCCTTCCCCGATGTCTCGGGACTTGACTTTCTTGTCGAAAGCTCTAGCCATCCCGCTGATAGGCTCGGACGTGTTCCATGGCCTTTAGTCGTCGCTCGTCTAGCGAGCCAATTCGTCATGTCGGCTTCGAGCCATTCGACTTCGTTGACGTCATTTTCCAAAGAAGACTCTGGAGTGAGGGAATTTCCAGCCCAACGGGAAGGACTCGCTTCCATCCCGTATGTCGTGGCGAATGGGGTTTCTCCCGTGGTCGTTTCGACCGATGTTCGATAGCCCCAAAGTGCAAGGTGCAGCTTTCTGCCAATCTCGTCCTCGGGTGGTCATTTTTCTGATGATCCGTTCGAGGGTTTTGTTTGCCGCTTCCACGACGCCGTTTGTTTGTGGGCCGGTAGGGAGAAGATTTGTGGCGTGTGATCTTGAATTCGGCCACAGCCCGTCGAATTCCCTTCGAAGTGTGAACCATTGTCCGATATGACCTCATTTGGGATGCCGTATCGGCAGATGATGTTTTCCTTGAGGAAATGCGCGACCTTCTTGGAGGTGAGTACCTTGTAGGACTTGGCTTCGACCCATTTGGTGAAGTAGTCGATGGCTACTAAGATGAACTCGCGACCGTTGCCGCTCGGGCGGAGCGATTTTCCCGATGACGTCAATTCCCAAGTGGCAAATGGCCAGGGTGTAGTCATGCAAGAGAGATCGTGGGGCGGTAGATGATTGAGGTTGGAGAACCGTTGACACTTGTCGCAGCCTTCTGACAAAGTGGATGCACCGCTCCACGGAGATCCAAAAGAGTAGCCCATCCCGAGAATGATTTGCATCGTGGCTCGGCGTTCATGCTGGGGACCGCAAGCCCCATTGTGGACTTCGCTCATGAACTTGTTTGCCTCTTCCCCGGGTTGATGCAACAGTAGGAGTGGTCCATGGTAGCGTTTTGTATAGCATGTCCCCAAGGATGACGAAGTGAGAGGCGAGGCGTTTTAGGGCCATGATGCTCTTGGTTTTGACCCCTTCGTGTGTTGTCCTTCCTTGTTCATGAAGGTGGTTTCCCCCGTTTTGAGGTATTGGAAGATCCGGTTATACCATGGCTCATTGATGGGCTTAGGTTCTGGGTTCGATCTCACAACAATAGGCGGAATTTCCTTTCGTCCGACTTTGAAGGGTTTGATTGCTTTTCCTTCGTGGATTTCCACAAGTGAAGCCAAGGTGGCTAAGGCATCTCGCAAACCTCGTTTCGGCCTCTTGGCAAGTAGTGGAAGGTGACCTCTTCGAATTGTGTGATGAGGTCCTCCATGCAAGTGCATGGTATTTTTGCAAGCCTGGTCTATGGTTTTCCACTTGTTGGAGACTTGGTTGATGATCGTGGCCGAGTCCCCATAAACTTCGAAGTTTCGGACATTCCTCTCGAGTGCGGCTTGTAGTCCCAAAGACAGCTTCATATTCGCGGCATTGTTGGTTACCTCAAAATTGAGCTTTATGGCGATTGGGGTGTGCTCGTCCCTGGGATCGACTCAAGAGCATACCGATGCCGTTTCCTTTTTGTTGGCCGCTCCATCGAAGAACAAGCTTGCCATCGATTTTCGCCTTCGAGTGCAAAGATTCCCTCGTCCGGAAATTGTGGTTCAGTGGCTCGAGCCTCGTCGGTTGGGAAATCACCAGCTTGTTCACCCATTGCCCGTCCCTTGATTGACTTTTGGTTCACGTACTTGATGTCAAATTCCGCTAGGAAGAAAGACCATTTGGCGAGCCTCATTGACAGAGATGGTTTGTCGAAGAGGTATTTGACCGGGTCCATTTTGGACACCAAGTGTACCGTGTGCGACCGCATGTAGTGCCGTAATTTTCCGACAACCCATACCAGAGCCGCGCAGTTTTCTCGAGGGCCGAGTAGTTGAGTTCGCCGCCTTGAAACTTTCGACCGACGAAGTAGATGGCGTTCTCGACTCGTGACTCTTTTCTTTTCTTGACAGAGCACGGCTCCAACCGCGGTGTCGGTCACGCTAGGTATAGCAACAATGCTGGCTTCTCCTCGTGGGGAGGACAGAGAATAGGAGGACTCACAAGGTATGCCTTTATTTCCTCAAAGGCATCTTGGCATTCCGAGTTCCATTCGATGTCGGCGTTCTTCTTCATCGCTGAAGATTGGCTCGCATACGGAGGTCAATCTGGTCACGAAGCGGCCGATATACCGCAGCGGCCCATGAAGCTTTTCACCTCTGTCCGAGTTTGCGGTGGTCTCATTTCGATGATGGCCTTGATCTTTGAGGATCAACCTCGATGCCTCTCTCGGTGACCATGTATCCCAAGACCTTGCCTCGCTAACCCCAAATGTGCATTTGGCGTGGTTTAGCCTCATTGAGTGTTTTCTGAGGCGATTGAAGAATTTTCTCAGTCCGTGAGGTGTTGTCCATCCGATCCCTTTGAGTGGATGATCATGTCATCGACGTACACTTCGATCTCTTTGTAGATCATATCGTGGAAGAGGGCGGCTGCCGCCCGTCGTAGGTAGCCCTGGGCCGTTTCTTTAGTCCGGGAACGGCATTACCGTGTAGCGCAGGTTCCCTGTGGGGTTGTGAAGGCCGTCTTTTCTTGGTCTTCTTCGTCCATCTTGATTTGATTGTAGCCGGCGAACCCGTCCACGAAGGACTTGACTTCGAAATTGGTCAGAGTGTCCACCAACATGTCGATGTTGGTAGTGGAAAATCGTCCTTTGGGACTTGCTTTGTTGAGATCTCGGAAGTCCACGCAAAGAACGCACTTTTCCATTGGCCTTGGTGACCGTGACGATATTGGAGAGCCATGTGGGGTACTCGATCACCCCGATGAAGCCGACGCGGAGCATTTTTTCGATCTCTTCTTTGACTTGTAAAGACCATTCTCGCTTGATTCGCGTAGCTTTTGCTTGATGGGCTTAGCCTCTGGATTCAAAGGAATCCGATGTTCTACAATGTTTGGATCTAATCCGTGCATGTCTTGGTAAGACCAGCGAACACGTCCACGAATTCCTTTGAGCAAAGGCGCCAATGCGTCTTGCTCGTGCCGGTGAAGAAACTTCCGATTTGCGTCTCTTTTCGCTCTTCGCCAGCTCCCAAATTCACTTTCGTTAAAACCTCCTCGGCAGCTTGGGCCCGGTTTTTCTCTCGTTTGACAAACATGCTTAAAGATGTGCTTAATGTATTGTTCGTTTAATGTGTCTCGCTTCTTTATCAAGTGAATCGTTATTAATCTGCTTTGTGTGTTAGTTAATTTATCGCTTGTTAAAGATGCAAATGAGAGGATACTGAAAGATCGAAGCATTCATTAAGAGCATACGGAATACATTATTGGCAATGAGTTCGTAATCTTCCGGCGTGAGGCCATCGATGACTCGAGAGACTCAAATTCAAAGATAATGGACTCAGATGAGTTTTGACACCGGACTCTAGAACTCGAGGGGTCGACCAAGTCGTTCGATCATGTCCTTTTTGGCCGGGCAGAGGTCCTAGAAGGTGGCCCAGCTTATTGAGCTGGCAATGAGCTTGATAGGAGGCGGGGTTTGAAAGCCTTTGTGTCACCGTTCCCAATCATGGCTATCACAGAGTTATCGAAACAAAATCGATTAGATCCGGCATCTCGATTTCTTCAAGAGCAGTGGAGCAGCTGCTCGTTCCAAGCATCGTCTGCGGAGTCTTTTGCTTTTACCTTGGGCATTACTAGCTCGAATGCGTACTGTCCCGCTTGTTTAAGGCAGAATGTTGACAGAGAGTTTTTCGAGTTCTTCTCGCCAAAGAGGGGGTTTTCCCGAACCAAAATTCGTTGTGAATAGTGGTGGTCATGGATCCCGGTAGAGGCGGTGTGTCGAGAAATGCTCTTCGGACGGGATTTGGCTTCGAGGCCTCCGAATCTTGCCAGGTTCCGCTGAGCTTGTCCATGGTTATCGGCCGCCTTTGTTTGGCGCTAATCAGCCTGTTCCCTTTCCCGGATCTTCTTCCAAGTTGCCGGCCTTCTTGTGGAAGTACTTGGTCATGTCGAAGCCGTAAGGACGAAGATCGGAGATTGCGTGCAAGCTCTCTTTTGCTATCTCGCGGAGCGTTTCCGTGCAACTCGCTTGTCCTCCGCAATGTGTTCGGGAGTAGGAGAGTATCCCAAGCCATGGAGGGTATTTTCGTTCTTTGATATGGATGATTTGTTGGGTACCCCATGGCGTTTCCCAAACCGAGCCCCGGATGTAGTTCATGTGCTTCATCATTTTCATCGGGGAGGGATCTTGTCCCAAATCAAAGGCGTGTCTATGTGGCATACCCGGGCCTTTGGGCTTTCGATGGTGAACCCCGTTAGCATCATGCCATCATCGTCGTGTTTGATCTCTAAGACCGGACGCCGTTTGTGTCGATCCTTTCTGACTACGCTATCACCGTAGATGATGGTTAGATCTGTTCCTTGGACGAACTTTACACACCGATGGAGAGTGGATGCCACCCCATTGATCCGGTGTAGCCAAGGGCGTCCCAAAATGGCAGCTGAATGTGATCGGGATGTCGATGACTTGAAATCCATCGGGACCATTTCCGTTTTCCGAACCACAAAGTTCAAAGTGGCTATTCCCAAGACCGGGCGGGACGTTGAGTCGTATGCCTTGATTGCCCGAGTTGAGGGCTTTAGATCGCCGCTTTGATCCCTAGTGCATCCATCATTTTGGATGGCAGATATTCATGGATGATCCCCCATCTACCAAAACCCGAGGGAGACGTCGCTCGTCCGGCTGAACCGTTATGTAGGGAGGCTCATTGTGGTCGCCCCAAATTTTGGAAGGTCGAGCTCTAAAGTGATGATATTGTTGTAATTAACGTTGCCTATCATCTCGAACTGCTTCATCAGTGTCACCGTGATGGGAACCATGGTCTGGCCAGCTTTCTTCCAACTTGAGCTTGTGCGGTAAGATGAAGTGAGTAAGGACCAGAGCGAGATGTTAGCCCGAGTGCGCTTGAGCCGTGTTAAGACAGATCTTCACTTTGGGTCCAAGGTTTCGCTTCTTGGCGTAGGGCCCCTTTTCGGGCCTTCGTGGCTCGTGCAATGGCCGGCCTTTGTCTGCCCGTGGAGGATTCACTGGGATTTGACCGGAACGTGTCAGAACGTTCACTTCTGGCCTTACTGTTTTGCTTGTCTCTCCTATTTCGGCAATTCCGGTAAGTCTTCCGGTAATTCCCCGGACTTTCCTACAGTTCCGGAAACATTCCGGAACTGTTCCAAATTAATTAAAGGCTGAAAGGAATGCTTACCAATTAAGAAACACATTTTTCTTAATTCAAGGAATCCTTCTAGAAAACTGCCACCTTGCATGTTTCTAGAATTAACTGGATGTGGCTACTTAGGTCGTGCGACATAACCAGCCAGGGAGAGTTCTAGAATCATGCCACCTTGCATGTTTCTAGAAGGAAAACGGTTATGGCTTGTTATGTCGTGCGACATAACAAGCCCATGCATGCAGCCTATAAATAGAGGCCTTCACCTCTCATTTGAGACACACCTTTTCCACCCCTCAGTCTCCCTCTATAGGGAATACGCCCAGGAAGCATCCCCTCTCCTCATAATCCTCCCAAATCAATCCCAAATCAATCCCACACACACTTCCCACACACACACTTCCATACACACCAAGAACCAAGGATTC